>SNQJ01S0044405.1:1656-33371 GCA_010110895.2 Picea sitchensis | reverse complement strand
TTTTACCACGTGAAAACATTGGTGTGTTGATCTTTGATTTGGTTAAGTGAGTGGTTACTGAAGGTTTTCGTCCTCTGTTGGAATACCTGTGTTGTCGAACATCTGTGGGTTTGAAGATATGCAGAATACAACTGAATTATATCATAGACAGAAGATAAACCTTGATATCAAAGACATGTGTGATGATCCACATGATTATTATCTATTCACTGAACCAAACTTTCTTCCTTTGCAAAACCCCATGGTTAAGGAACCATGATGCATTTTTTCACCTAGAATAATGTTGGAACAAGTAATGGATGTGCAGAAAGAAAGGTTCTCCCCTACTCTTGCTTCTGAGCATAATCAGGGTCATAGTAACAATCCTATAGTAAAGAAATTTCAAAAAACAAATGAGAAACAGGGCAACTCAGTTTTGATCTTTATAAACAACAGAACTAAGCAACCTAATAATATGATCACTAGAAAACTAAACAAATTCCACCATCATAAATTTGGATTTGTCAAATTGTTGAAATAACTAACAGTTGTTTATTTTTTGGATTTGATTATGTTCAAAAAAAAAAAAAAAACATATTTTTATTTTTGATTTTTACTATTTTAGACTGGCTACATAATCCTATAGCTTATCTTTTTCTAAAAATCAGTTTGAATTATTATCTAAAATCAAGTCTCTTTAAATAAAAATTAGTTATTAGTAATTGTTTGTTCTAAAATTATAGAATCGTTTTTGCTTTTCTCAGGAATTCGAAGATCTTGTTGTTGATTATTGGTAGTTAATATTTTTCAATTATAATGATTAATAGTTTCTCTTCCCTTATGTCTTAGAGAAACTTTGATCTATTTTTGAATATAAGTGGTTCCCAATACACTATTTTTGTAGTACTCCTTGATTTTAGGAGATCCATCTCTATCTTGTGAGATATGAGTATGTGATCCCAGGTTACTTGAAATACTGTTCACTTTGTTAGTGAAAGGGCATATTTTCTTGGAACAAGTTATGGACATGTAATTCTCAAAACTGAATGGACAAGTGATTCACATTACAACTTTAGACCTGGGTGACACTATTCCATTTATGTTTTGCTTTTTATTATGGAAGATTGATATGTTATGCAACTTTAATCTGATCAGTATGCGATGTTTCATCTTATTCGGTGATTTAAAATTTTGTCTATAATTTATTGTTTCATATATATTATATCTATGATTGTTGTTTCAATTTTAATATCATGGTTTATGCTTGATGTTCAATTGATATATCAAATAAATGCTTCACATTAAAATTTCTTTATTGTAATCATTCATCATTATATGATCATTGTATCTGCATGTTTTGTACTCTGTTCTTTTATCCTAGATGTCAATAAACACCTTGAATTTGTTCTAGAGATGTTATTACAAGTCTATCGCAGATTTATCTCACAGACAAGATAACTAGAGGTTTGGATCGCACAGAGACATAAACACTATATGAGATTAATTTCAGGTTAGTTTTATTCACATTTAATTTATGTTATTAGTCTATTTTATTAGTGAAACGAGACAGTTTAAATTTTCTGTGACCATTACTCTATATTTGTTTCAAATCATGTTTTATTAGTATTTTTTTTAGTTCTTAGATCTTAGATTATAAAACAGAAAATATAAAAATATGTTCTTTCTTTATCTACTTTCAAAAACAATTACCAAACATTGATTTCAGAAGGCATTCATCAGAAACATGTAATTTTTAAATACTCTGTTCATAATCGCATATTTATATTTATGTTTTTGAAACACTTGTAAATAATTAGATCTAGATATATAATATTATAGTTTTAGCTTTAGAGTAGTTTATTTCTTTGTTTTAGGACCCTAGTTTCCTAACAGAGCCATTAAACCCGTCATAATAGATCACACCAAATGACTTGGGTTAATTACACAACCCCAGTCCAGATCTATTCTTCCAGTTGACTGTGTGTTACTTACACCCTTTAACCCTGGGGAAGGCTACAAATAATGCATTGGCACAGAAGATCAAAGACACATATGGAAATGTAGAAAAGGGAACGCGAGGCTACAAGGTAGCTTCCATCCAGAATGGTGCAGTATGCCTAGCCTACCAGCTGATTGTAGGAAATCTCGTGAGAAAGAACAGACCTACACAGGTCACAGGATTCATTGTTGACCTCACCAAGAAATGTGTATAAGGACTCCAGATGAACTGGGTGAAGTACTTGGTGAACCAACTGGAATTAGACTATCACGAAGCTTAGGATTAGGGCTATGAGTTCCATTTTAGCTAGATCCTCATGCTCATCAAATTTACCACTTAGGATATGTCGAAAGGTGTGACCTTCCCAGACATTGAGTCGTTCGAGCCGCTCGCTATGAATTTCACCATGCTTTGGTACTCGAGCGATATGGGAAAACAATGGTAGTCGAATGTGATATTTCATACATATTATCTCCAACTAAAGAGGGCTATAAAATTTGTCCCTCACATGGCGCCAAACACCTTGCATCAGTTCTGACCCCTCATGAAGTTTTGCAGAGATCGACTCTACATTTATATCACCATACGTAGATGAGCATAAAGAGGAAATTATATCATACTACAAGCTCACAGAGGAGGAGCTCGAAGAGATAACCAAGGACTGGTTTATAGATCTCCTCATCCCCACTGACCTCGCAGAAATGTCATACCCTAAACTAATCGGTATCCCTCGGACCACTCATGAAGCAAAAGGATACTCCTCGACCCAACAAAAGGAAGAAGATCGAAGAGGTACAAAAATTAAGCAGCGCATCGGAATAAACTTCTTTAGTATCACCTGGCGGAGGGGGTGATGACGAAGTAGATCAAAAAGAGACCAACAGAAAGGAAGATAAACATAAGTAGGGTGAAGTAACACCACCTAGGGATCTTGTTGATGAGGTTGATCCCTTGAAGAAAAGGAAGTTTCCCCCCATGAAACCCAATTCCCTAAAGAAATCTAGAGCCACCTTGACTAAGATGCAGACTATGCTCATTGTAGATGACTTCAACTTCGTCATCAGAGTTGTAACAGATGCCTCAGAGGAAATCTTCCAGAAACATGAAGCGAGGCAGGAGGAGATGTACGATAGAATCAAGGTTGAACTCAGAGGGGTACAACAGGACCTTCAATCCACCTGTTCAGTATCCACTGTGCCCCCACCATTAGAAGAACCATAGTTGGGAGATGAGCCTACCCAACTCCGTAGACTAGCTGATGTGACCGAAGCTCACCTTCGTCGAGCAAAAGATGAGAAAGAATAGGCCACAATGGCCCTGAAACAAGCCCAAGAAGAAATGTTAGAACAATGTCAGTCGCACAAAAGGACAAGGATGAACTTCAAGCCAAGTTTGAATAAGAGAGGGCATAGGTCAAGCAAGAAAAATAGCATTTTCTTGTAGAACATCTTGGAGTCAAAGAAGCAGTCAACATAGAACTTCTCTCTATGATGTGATTAGATCCAAGGGCAGAAGACCAAGTGGAGCATCAAGTAGCGCAGCTCGCAGAAGCTATCCAGTAGCTTCAACAAAGAAGAGCAGATTTAGATCTTGGAACATTTCCCACCAGTCCACAAGATGTGCGAGATCAAAGAGAAGCAACTCCCTGAAGCACAGTTGAGAGAATCAAGGCACTCACTATGGAATGTAAACAACTAAATGATCATAGTGCCCAGACTTATGAGTGACTCACTAAGGATCCTAAACTGAAGGCACTAGAGTCACATCTCCCAGAGAAAAAGAAGTAAGTAGAAATGGTACAAGCACAGTTGAAGCCCCTCTCATCCGTTGAGAGGATGAAGTGATCCCAAGAATAGTGCACTGCTCAACAGCAGGTCCACACTATTTAGAACAAAGTCATGGAATTGACTCAGAGGTTCCAACCAACATAGGATGATTCTTTCCAACTGTTCACAGAGATTGAAGGTTGAGGAGAAGAACTCGAGCAAGTCGTCACTGCAACTGAACAACGCTTATAGTGACTTGTCAATGAAGAAGTTATCCAAGAGTTCACTGAATAGGATTCCATGGTGCAACAACAGGTCGAAGCAGTGCGATCCAATATTGAGGATTTTGAAGTAGAGCTACTAAGACCAGAGTGACTTGGGATGAGTCAGAGGTGAGTGTTGGGGATCTTTTGGCCCTTGACTAAGTTTTGAGGATCCTTGGTCATGTTTGACCTATTTTTTGGACTTCGGCAGACTATCGAAGGTGGAGCACAAGTCAAAGTGGAGATCGCAGGATCTCAGCCCCTTTTTAGGGATTTTTGGGTTTTGGTCTTATGTAATGGGTATGGGGATGTCGGTCCATGGGTTTACCCATGTTTAGGCCCTCTTTTTAATGTATAAATAGAAGTCTAGGCAATGTAAGAGAAGGTTGGAGAATAGGTTTTTGGTGCTATGTTAAGTGCAAGTGATGATTGTAATTGCTTTGTGCATACTATGTGAGATTTGCAAGGCTAAGTGCAAGTGATTGTAAGAGACTACAAAGAGGATTTTTGTTGTAACTCAGGGAAGGAGGCTCTAGAAGAGTGCGTGCAGATCTCCTATCCTCTTTGAAGTAAGATATCATGGCTCAGTGCATGTAGAAGATTGACAGAAATAAATAAAGAATAAGAGTTGGTGGACGTAGCCCCAGGGTGGGGGTGAACCACATATATCTTGTGTTGTGGTTGTTTTGTTCTTTATGGTTGTTCTCTTGTTTATGTGGTTAAATGCTTAGTGCACTAATATATTCTTAGAAGAATCTAATATGGTAGAGTAGTGCTGAATAATGTGAATGAATGCTAGATCTGATCTATGTTGGTATGCTTAGTGCTTGAATCTATTGGGTCTGTGTGAATACTGCGCTGATATATTATTAGGGTTTAGATGTTCTCTACACTAAGACTAAATATTAATGAACTATAACTTCTAAGTGCTTTGTTAAGGTGTTACAAACATAGATATGCGTCCCAACTAATGTTTCAGACATCTGAGTCCTACAACCACCCCTTCCTCTACCTTGGGTGAGACTTCATCTTCTTTTTAGGTGTTGCCGAAAGGGCCAATAGTTAGTGCTATAGCGGTAAAACCCATCTACGGACTGCACCGGGGTTCTAAAATGTAGGTAGAGCTAACCGTCTAAATTCTCCTACTTTTTATCAACTATCCTGACATTATCCCATAATCATATGTAAAAGACAAAGTACAGGGATCCAGTAAGCATACCTTAAACTCCACGTCTGGTGTCGATCTATTTTTGCTCGGTTGTTTCCTGACTGCAAGTCTCCTCCCAAGGCTGACCTACATTCACTAAAAGATAAACAAGAAACTACAAGAATGGATTCTATGTATGGATTAGTGTGTTAGACAACATAACCAAGAAATGTAAACAAATCATAAATATTTAAGATGTCATTTGGTGGGATGGAAAAAGTACTTATTTATATTAATCTCACAAAAGTCATTTACAAGATGAGACCGACGTTGCTCCTCGAACTTGGTCCTGGGATCCTCTTCACCATTCACCAACTACCTCCACATGTTCTTCTCTTCTTCAGTTCTCTCTAGGGAAATGGAAAGGATTTGCAAAGGAGGAAGAAGGAATTCTGGCTCAAACTCACAATGTGATTGGAAAATGTTGGGGCAATGGGGGAATATTGAAATGGGTAGAGTTTTTATGCTCTCATGATTCTCTTTAGAATGGGGACCCAACAAATTCTTTTATAGGCCAAAATAGATAGTAACGGTTGGGGTGACTGGCTATGGGCGGTCAAATGATTAAGTAACGAGCCAAAAACCCATATCCATTTTCAATTTTTATTTTTCGCGATTGTTTGTGAGTGTACACGAGTTGTAGTGGTGCAGCAAGTGTGTGTACATGGGAAATAGTGATGTAGGGCACGTACACCTTCAAAACAATGGTTTTTAGAAGAGATATTCAGTGATGGATTGGAAAAGATAGAAAGTAAGATGGCCTGATGCCAGTTAAGAATGTCTAGTGCAGTTTAGGGTTATAACAAATGCCCCCTAATGTGTGAGGTCATAATATCATATGATGGCCGAAATACGTTACAAATATTCACCAATGTACGAAGCGAGTGAGCCCAGGGACCAGAGTTCGAGAGGTGCCATCTGCAAAATAACAATTTTTATCACCGAGGTAGGCATACCCATGCTTGGGATAAAATCATGGCTACCAATCAAATACACTACAGATCCATGTCATATAACTATATAAAGTGTAGCCGTGAGTATTACACAATGGATCTAGATCTCAAAATCAAAAGATATACATGTATAGTATCCATATTCAAGAAGCCAATGACACCTGATGGCTAGAGATGAGGTCTTCAGAGCTCAAGAAATAACCTCAAAATCTTTAAAACTCAGGTACGAGTGTAATATCAGTGTACGACTTCCATACCCAAAGGTCTTCGACAGCTCGTCAGGAACAGACAATAGGATCTCGATGATCAGGAAGAGAACTTCATGGATTTTGAGAAAGAACTTGATGGGACTTTTGGGGTGGTCGGGCATGAGGAAAAGAGGCAAACTATAGAAGGTTCGACTCAAGTTTAGTAAAAAATTCCCTTGGAAAAAATCATGACAAAAGATGAGACTCAAGCAACATGGTATTGACATAAGTTCATGATGCAAGAGGCAATGTGAACTCTCCTAATGTTTGGAAGGATAACCAAATGGAGGAGGACACAGATCTATGTAGCGAGAACAACTTCCTAAGTTCATATTGAATACTAGAGCTTGACGAACAAATGGAAGGATGTGCTTTGTCCAAGGGCGACTCATTGTGTTGTCAACAAAAATAAAATACTTTTCCCTTCCTCTTTTTGGGGTATATTTGATTTTTTTTTTTGTCGTTTTCACTAATTTTGGAAATCTTGAAAAAGAATAAAATAATGCTACGTTACAAAGGAGGAATGAGTGTCATAGACATACTAGTTCCAAGCACAGGGAACACACTGATTCTCAAAGCAAGGGGACATATGCAGGAAAATGACACAGAAAAAATCCTCCATGGGTCAAGGTGTCAAGACGCAGAGACAAAGTGCTACAAGGCTTGCGTATAAGGCATGCTTTAAATGGTTTAGTTGAGAGCAACATGGAGCCAGAATTAGGCCAAAGATGCATGGATGCAAATGTGATTAATAAGACACAATGATAACATCCTTCAATGTAATTTTAACGAGCCCAAAGAAGGTAAGCTCAGTGGTTTTTCATTTTTAGAGAGTATGAAAAAGAGTAAAAGGAGACTCCACTGGGGTACCTTTTTCGAAGGTAGTCTAATCAGCTCGAAAAAGGGATAAACTAGCACTAAACAAATGTCTATTCAAAATCATTTTAATGAGTGTGACACAGACAATATCACTCTGCAATCTTTTCATATTTAAGGAGTCTGAAAAGAGATTAACTATGGACTCCATAAAGAGTGTTCTTCTTGACCATTTTAATGAGTTTGAAGAGACAAGGTCACTCAACAATATTTTCAATTTTAGGGAGTTTGAAAAGAGCTTAACTATGGACTTTATGGGGGTTCCTTTTCCATAAATTTAGTCCCTCGGGCCTGAAAAAGGGTTAAACTTATACCTGAGAATATTCTTCTAGAGAACCAAGGCTCCTAGAGTATATCTTTTTTAGTACATTTGACCATCCAGACCAAAAAAGGGGTAAACTACCGCTGGATAGACATGCCTTCGAATTTTATTTTGGTGAGCATGAAGGGAAACAAGATCGCTTGGAAATATTTTCATGTTTAGAGGGTCTAAAAAGGGCTTAAAATAAGACCCATTGTTTTTGGGAGTCAAGAGGGTGAGGCAAAAAGTGATAATGAATCATGCAAGTGAGTCTCAAACTCGTAATTAGGAACAACTAACAAGGACTCCTGAGCCTATAATCATTGATGACAACATGTACACCAAAATGTAACTAGGATCTACCTAGGGCATCCATGTCAAGGTAGGCTCTACCACTAAATTACAACACTTCTAGAGAAGGAGTGAGGGTTCCATGTCACAAATCAATGGGATCGATCCTATGGAAAAGAGAAAAAGACAACGAGGTGCAACAAGTGGAGGTGGAATCCTATCTTACATGCACAAAATTGGAAAAATGACTTTTTACCAAAAGACCTTTAAACATGACCCAACTCTTAAAAAAATTCCCAAATACCCAAAGTAACACTTATCGTAACATTCCCCGAGAAACTCAGGAACCATAGTAAACGATTTTCAAGCTTGAAAAAATGACAAAAGGGTCCAAAAAATGACAAAAAGGGGCCAAAATGTCTATAAATAAAATGTTGGCAACTCATTATCACCATTGTAAATTGAGAATTGACCAAAAGTAAAAAAACACCCCTTTGCTAAAAGAGTTGATTCCGAGAGCTTCAATGGATGAAATGAACTTCCACTTGGACCAAGTAATTACAAACTAGCCTCTCTTTCATTTCCATTCTTCATTTTTCCATTTATTTTTGTTTTTTGAGGGGGCACTGACCTTTTAAGAGGTCGCCCCTGCGTGTACACGGGCTGTCCAAGCACATCCCATGTGTACACGTAGGAAGAAGATAATTTTCCTGCGTGCACATGCATCTGTTGCCAAGACAGCCCGCATACACCCTCAAATAAGTGGAAAAAATGAAAAGGCAAGAATTAACTCTCCATGAATTTGTCATTTTGTAGGATGTATGTTCATTGGAGAGAGAGGGAGCATGAGGAAATTTATTTTTTGGTCTCATAGGACCCTTCTTCTATCGTTGTTTTATCACAATGCGGGTTGTTAAAGTTATTCTAGTGTCCATTTATGAGGGCACAACCCAAGTTGTTGAATCCTTTGATATATTACTAGCATCCTAACGCATAGGCATTTATTCTCAAGGGGTAGTCATTGACTCCAATGACTAAATACATTTACTTCCTGACTGGTCTCTTGAGGAGAGGGAATCTAGTCAAATTGCATACTTTTCTCCTCAGGCCTCACAACATTGAGGAGTTGATTGGACTCCATTGCGAGGTTGGTACTAAGAAAGTTGGTTCTTAGGTGCCTATACATAAGATCAAAAACCTATCACTCAAAGTGATAGTTCTACTCATTGGGAAGATCATTGGATCCATGGATTTGCATCAGGCTTCGCAGGCGCACATGCATTGTGTAGTACAGTGCTTAAATGCATGGATTTTCGATTGGAGTACAACCATATTGGATTGCATGAAGAGACAACTAACAGAGTGTCAGATATGGGAGCACCAAAACTTTAGGTTTGGGACTATTTTGTGTTCCTTTTTCTTCAAGAGGGTACCCAGTCTCAGTCCTTGAGAGACTATACGAGGGCACGAGGCCTCTCTCCCAGTGATATGCATATGGGTGGCATTGTTTCTATGACAGGGGGGAAGGAGGACCATTGAGACCTTTGATGATAAAAATTTTGATCGGTGGTTACGACAGATTATGGCAATAGAGGACTACCCCTATGCCGGGATCAATTTTTTTGGGGATCCTGACATGCCTGTACCTCCCAAAGCAGAGCGAGGAGAGATGGGTAGGTTTTATTTTCAAAGTTATTTAATTTTTATGTCTTTTTATATACATCATTTTTTTTGTATACCAGAGTATCTGACACTTATGTATCTATTATGTAAAAATGTGGGACCAGTTCATGAAACAAACTTCTCGAGGACTAGGCAGCGTCCTCGACTAGAGGTAGGACCAGCTGCAAACATCAAACCAGCAACAATAGCAGGGGGGCCTCCAGTTGGAGAGGCTGAGAGAGTATTGAGATGAGTAGAGAAGAACCTCGCCGTGATCAGTCGTACAATCCCTATGGTGGAGATCAAGGATCTCCCCACCATCAATGCAACCTCACGTAGTTCTGGTGCCACAAACCTGGGTCTAGCTCTTCTGGCATTTGGAAAACGTCGTTGTTCACTATGATAGGGCCAACAGGCCCCACCCTTATCTAGGCTAGACTACTTGCATGCGGAGAGAACTTTTTGTATATTTTTTAGGGCATAAGCCCGGTGACTCTTACTTGACATATTTTTGAGGCGCTTGCGCCCACCAATGTCCTTTGATGTTGTTGATATATATATGGATATTTTACATCTTTTTACGTCTTATGGATTACATCTATTTTACAAATGTATTTACATGTGTGTGTTTGTGTTTTTTCTTACATGTGTGTAATATGCCAATCTAATACATGATTAGATAGAGTATTTGTGATTTGATTCAATCTCCTAGGAACATGGATATATTTAATTTAATCAAATATTCCTTCTAAGAGATGTACCCTAAGAAACCGTCAGTGTAGTGTAGGATCGTAAACGTGGTAAACCCCATTTAACCGGGACACAACTAGCTAAGAATCTAAGTAGACCCGGAGCTGAGAGATACCATGCGACAAAGCGACATGAAGAAATTCTAAAAATGTGATGTATTCGTTGACATTATTTGTGGAGTCACCTAAACAGATACCTCTTGAAGATAGCAACTAGCCTTGAGGTCTGAAAATCACCCAAGATGTGGAAGCAATCCTCCGAGTGTGTCAGATAGAACCATCTGTAAACCCAATGAACACCTCTGATTCATGTGACATTTTCCACAGTGAAAAAGATGACATAAAAATGACACGTCCATAAAAACAAAAAGACAAAAACTAAAAAGAAAATGTATAAGACTATACATATGTTAGAAGAAGTCACCCAAGGAGACCCACCTATGAGTAATACTTCTTGAGGTAGAGCCCATTTATAGGCTCTACCAAAGTATTTCCCTCAAAGTCCACTAGATGATAAGCACCCTTCTTTAGAACCTCCTTCATGATGAAAGGTCTGAACCACATGGGTTTAAACTTGCCTGCCCCCATGGGGTCCTTGTCTTGGTCATAGA
The DNA here is from genome assembly GCA_010110895.2 of Picea sitchensis. NCBI lineage: Eukaryota > Viridiplantae > Streptophyta > Pinopsida > Pinales > Pinaceae > Picea > Picea sitchensis. Next base: position 22,466 of record SNQJ01S0044405.1, on the reverse strand, counting down.
CTAGGACAAGGTCGCCTTCAAAGAAAATCCAAGGATGGACAGACTGATCATACTAACACTTGAATATTTTTTTGTGAGCCTCGTTATCCAAGGCTGCATCCCGATGCTACTCATTGAGGTTATCAATATATAATAAACGCTCCTCAAGAGGTGAAGTGTCTAGCAATAACTGTACTTCCAATTTTAGAGAGGCAATTTGGAACACTATAGGAAAGACTTCTTCTAGTTAGTAAAGGAGTTGAAAAGGTGAAAAACTAGTCACAGTCTTAACAAGCGTTTGGTAGGCCCATAGTGCCGAGTACAACATCAAATGCCAATTTCACCTGGCCGAATTGATCATTCATTGTAGAATAGTCTTAAGGGATTTATTCACAGCTTCCACTTGACCATTCACTTATGGGTAGTAGGGTGACTAATGTTCTTTCCTCAACCTAAGATTTGACTTTAAATCAGACATCATTTTGTTCTGAAAGTGGTTGCCATGGTCAGTGACAATCTCTCTCAGGACACTGAACCTTTCTATTATCTGGTTAAACAAAAAGAGAGTTGTTGTCTTTCCATCATGTTTAAATGTTGGCATATCTTCAACCCACTTCGTGAAGTATTCTACTACTATGATGATATAACGGTGCCCCCTTACAGAAGGAGGGTTGCATGTAGAATAATCAATCCCCCACTTGGTGAAGGGACCAACTATGATGATGGGAAACATGGGAGAACGGTGTGCCCTCATCTTCCGAGAGAAGATCTAACATAGGTGACACTTCTTGACCGATTCAACACAATATTTGATTAATGTTGGCCAAAAGTAACCGGATCATAGAATTGTTTGGGTTGTTTCCAACCCAGAAAAATGACCGCCACATGCTCCCATGTGGCAATCATTGAGAATGATTTCCACTTTTTCATGAGTGAGACACCGGTGAAGGATGCAATCTACACCTCGACGATACAAATTGTCCTCGAGTATGAGATAGTTCTTGGCCTGATGGTGTATACGATGATGCTCATCATGACAAGCAAAGGTGGGGCACCTCAAAGTCTAGAGATAGACTAGAATATATCCATACCAGGGGTCCAAATATGTGATAAAAAACATGTCTCCTTTCATAGGTGACTCCTCGAGTATAACATCACCTCATTTGACCAGAAGTTCTGAAATGAGTTCCACAAAGACCAATGACTTTTTGGATTTCATGGAGACAAAATCCAAGTCAAATTCTTGGAGGATAACTATCCATCTACTGATATTTTTGTCGATTACATGTCATGTCAACACGTATTGAAATGGATTCACAATGGTAATGACAATGGTCTTGCAAAACAATATGTAATGACGGAACCGTTGGACAACATGAACAATTTCCAATGCAAGTTTTTCAACATGGGAATAATTGAGTTCTGGTCCAACCAGGCATTGTCTCAGGTAATAGATGATGTATTCTAAGAGAAAATAATCCTCCTGAACCAAGACCATGCTGATGGTCGACTCTACAGCGACAAAGTAAAATAAGAAATCTTTATTATAATTGGGTGGTCGAAGCAGAGGGGTAGATGTGAGGGCATGTTTCAATGCTTTGAAAGAGAACTGAGAAACTTCATCCCAATGAAAATGAATTCCCTTCTTTAGTAAATGCATGAAACCCTTTGTGATATCATCATAATTTGGGATGAAATGACGTAAAAAGTTCACTTTTCCCTGTAAACTCTGAAGCTGAGGGATTGTGCACGGGGGAGGCAACTGAACTATCGCCTCAACCTTTAGATGATTGACCATGATCCCTATTGTTGAAACTATGAAACCAAGAAGGCGACTTGATGTTACGCAAAAACTACATTTGTTTGGATTCAAGTGAATCTGATAGTTGTGACATCTCTCAAAGATAAGTCGGAGGTGTGCTGGAAGATCAACTTTCTTATGAGATCTTGATGCTAAATCATCAAGATAATCCTCAACTACATGTTTGAGGTCGTGGAAAGCAAAAAACATGGCTCGCTGAAAAGTAGCTCCAGCATTTTACAGACCAAAAGGCATCTTCTGGTAAGCGAATGTACCCCACAGATAAATGAAATAGGTTTTGCGTTGGTATTCGGATTTGATCTGTATCTAATTGTATCCCGAAAAACCATCCATGAAAGAAAAGGCCTCGCAACTTGTGCATTCATCGACTATTTGGTCAATAAATGGCGTGAGGAAATTATCCTTTAGATAGGATTTGTTCAAATCACAAAATTCCATACATATGCGAATCGTACCCTTCCTTTTGTTAACTGACATGGTATTTGACACCCATTGAGTCAATTGAATGGGTTAGATGAAACAAACTTTGAGTAGTTTCTCTACTTCAGCCTTAATAACTACTGCTTTCCTGGGATTATCTGGATGAAGCTTCTGCCAGACCGGCTTGGCATCAGGATATGTCATGATTTCATGTCCAATGATTCTTGGATCTATGCTTGGTGTTTCCTCATAAGACCAGGAAAACACTTCGCGAAATTCTTTAAATAAATCTGTGTATATTTGAATCTCCTCGGGGGAGAAATCTTCTCCGACGAAGATATTCTCCATGATGCCAGGGATTTTGGAGATATAAATCGGTATCATTTTAATGATGGTTTCCATATTTCCTTCAGCATAAACAACGTGCATAGCCAAAGGATTGATAGGACAAGCCCTATCTCTAGTCATAGTGAGATTGAATTATTCTGCTTCAATTCTTCTTAACTCTGGGAGAAAATAAGATCTGTGATGGAGATCCTTCCAAGGTTTGTCTGGACTAGAAATTTCCTCAATAATCACCTCATCTGAGGGCATGAATAAGTCTAAAGAATCAGTATTGGCAAGGGAAACTTGATCCCAAATAGGCTCAAGAACTAGATCTAACTCCTGTGCAAGAGTCGGATCGAGGTCAACAGAATATTGTTGGACTATAGAGTACACAAATTATGCCATGGACAAAGGCATGGCCATTCCATGGTGCCCTATCCCTTCCATTGTAGTCGATGGGGAAGGAATATTCCATGGATCGTTAAAATAAGTTGTGTGAAATGACGCGATTTGAAATATTTCAGCCCTAGGCTGGTCAAGGACAGTCGATATGTAATGGACATTGTCGGTCAGAGGTGGGTAATCAAAAGTACCCATCAAAGGTGGGTACAAACCAACCCCTACGTTGACGATGCTGGGCTGAGGGTTATCAATCATCAGGACCGTGGATACCCCCGATGAAGGGTCAGGACGAGAGAAGGATAATTGATCAATGGACACAATATGACCCTCGTGTGGAAACAACAAGACCTGAAAAACTATTGCGACCACTGCTTTCATAGCATAGGTTCAAATCCTTCCTAACAAGATATTGTAATCGACAGACACATCGACCACTTCAACCTCGATGCACATGGTCTTCCCCCCTAACTGCACAGGGAAAGAGGGGATGATTCCATGTGGTCAGAATGAATGACCATTGAAAGAGGTAAGAAGAGTAGGGGACGAAGACAAAATGGGTTGGCCAATGGCCTTCCAACATGCTAAAGACATCACACATGTCGAGTCTCCCTCATCAACCACCGTGCGGAAAATGTTCCAAGTAAAAGTTTTCATGGTGTAAGACACTACTATATGAAACACCATGTGGTAAGGAAGATGAGGTTTTAAGTCAGTCATATGAAGCATGATCATTCCTGGATTACAAGTCTCTGCAAATCCTAAGGTAGCTAACAAAGTCGTTCTCTGGGAAGGGAAGCTCTGGAGGACTTCCAAAGCAGACATGGCACAAGGGTTTTGTAATAAATCCTCCACCACAGAGTATTTCTGGGTGGCCCTTGCGTTTGGTTTGTGGGAATATTTCTTGAACACACCTTTTGGGATGTGTTTCATTGTTTCGCCCAATGTCTTCTCAATCTGGAGAGGAAGAGATGGTTTTTTGGCTTATTTACCTTTATTAGAGGTGTTTGGCATTCCGTAGTTGTGTGTCCTAGTTTTTATGTCAATGCTACCTTTCATCATGTACACATTCACATACAAAGGATTACTCGTAGACAGAGGGGGTTCCTGACTGCCCCCTTCCATGCTTGAAGAGGATTGAGTTAAATTTTCCCCATGTGGAAATGGATTCGTTAACATGACAGGCTATTGATGTGCCAATAACTTCTGGGTCAAGGGAAGTGGTGTGTCAGGTGGTATTCCATGAAAAGATTACATAGATACTTCGACTTCTTCTTTTTTTTGTTACCCTTGCCATCATTATTGGTAGGTTTCTTATCCCCCTTACCCTTCTTTCATTGTTTCTTCTTTCCATCAGGCTGTTGGGTGGCATTCAAGTTTGTCGATTTCACACTGTGTACATCCTACGCTTGAGTAGGGGGAGAAATTGAACCAATGGTTTGGTAGGTCGTTGTCTACTGTATTGAAAATTGATGCAATTGATTCAACAACTGATCAGTGGGATACGTTTGCACTGAACCAACAATACCATCAGCATGTGGTCCATATCTCTGTTTGGTATTGTCAAGTATTGACTGTGGTGCATCCAAAAAAACTTCGTAAAGTAAACCAGATTGAGAGTAAATCAACTCTAGCTATTGAGCTCTCATTATTGTTTATTCTTCTTAAAATACCCCCGAGGTTGTGACGTCTTTAGATAACTGGGGTACCAAATACTTAAGGAACCAATTAAAAATAAATTTTGGTGGGAACGGTACTTTTATTAAACTCTTCCGATGTCTCCATTCTCATATGTGATCTGAGATATGGTTCGCTTTTGTCTGCTCAAAGTTGGCCAACAGTTCGGTGTCGATGTCGTATCTCACAGGTAATTGGAATTGGTTTAATAAATCCACTGCCAATTCACCAAAGGAAGAGTATCTTGAGCGATCGAGCTCGATGTACTATTTTGTTGCACTCCTGACGAGAGTGCATTGAAAAAAACACAACTAGAGGGAGTTGTCTCTCAATGAGTTGGATGAGCACCATAAATGGAAGGCAGTCACATGATCGCCTAGATATTCATTAGGCTTAGCCTTGAACTTTGGAATGTCCAAAGGAAACTTGGTTGGCATAGTGGGCCAATGTGGATCGTGAAAGATGGGGTCATTTAATAACCTTGTTATGTCTGGAAAGTGTAGAGTTGCCAGGAACGATAATTTGGGTTGTTGATTATAACCAACAAAAAAGAAGCTTGGAGTTTGGCTAGCACCAGGTTTCCAGGAAAAGTTAGGTTGTTGGCCAGGGTTCTAGTAATAACCATGGTCATGACCAGTGTACATATTCTACGCTTATTGAGATGTCATCATCTAACTCCCATAATAGGACGTAAAGGGATGGGTTTGTGTCGCATTCCAAGGATTTTGGGAAGGGTTTCCCCCTACCTATCTGACAGGCATAGGTGTTGAGCCTTGCCCGGGGTTCCATTGGATATGGAAGGGTTTTCCCCCAGTCGTCATCCCTAAAAAGGGAAATGATCCCTACCATGGATTCCAAGGTCCTTGCGAGGAAGTAATTCCTAAGTTTGCCCCCTGTGCAGGAATAATACCCTGCATAGGATTTTGTTGTCCATAAGCGGGGTTACCCCCGGTCGAGAAGGAAGATGACAAGAATGCGTTGTTACCAAAAGAGTCGAACAAAGAGAATGGTGTAGAACCTATCGACATTCTATAAGAAGGAATTCCTTGAGTACCTTCTCCAAATGAACTATATTTTACGTTCGGCCCAGTGGAGTGTTGGGGAGCACTGCCGAGTGAAGGGGATGAAGGAGGTATATGACCCCCTCCATAAGGGAAAGTGTTATAGGGAGTTAAAGTTCCCCCCATGGATCTTTGCAGAGGAGAGTTAGAGCTCCCTTCCCCCAGACCTAAATTCTGTAGAGTGGAGTAGGAAAGGATAGAGAGTTAGAGCTCCCTGCCCCTAGGCATCCCGTATGAGAATGGAGGGCCTGCCACACTCTGGGTGAAAGGAGCAGTGATCGCTACCATAGAAAGAATCATACCATTGCCCAAGGTAGAGGCGGTCGAGACCATGGTGGTCTGGACCAATGACGGTTGATTAGGAGGCATAAAAACCCCTGTTGTGACAGCCGTAGAGGGATTATGAGAATTCCCTGAAGAATTAGCAACATTTGTCTCCATTGCTTCTTGCGACACTACCTAACACTCATAAGGTTTAAGCTGTACGATGATGGGCACCGATAGATTAGTGATCAGAGGGTTATAAGGACCAAGAGATTCCTCTCTAAGGTTGGAAATAGTTGGTTCCTCTGAAATAAAATGTTCTCCTCTTGGAGATGGGTTAGGCTCAGTTTCTTGTGGCTCGGTCGCCTCAAAAGACCCTTGCTAGTCTAGTATTCACCTTAGCAGTGGTGGGGGTGGCTCCATATTAACCAGCGGTAGGCCAAGAAGCCTTCATGATTGGAAGAGCTCCTGACCCTCCATGGTTTGAGAAGATCAATGACACACTAGGGCTTTCTATTAACGTTTTTTTTAAAACAACACACACTAGAAAAATATCCTATGAGATAAGACAAGCAAATCACTAGCTAGTAGGAAGAAAATTTACACCAACCAACACTAGAGAAACTTACCGGTGCAAGTGCAAATAAAATACATAATCACCCTCTGAGTATACTCTACAAAGCATGGCCTGATGTCTACCCTAGGTACTGTGGTATACCCCCGCAGTCACTTTTGTAAGTCACTAAAATATAGGAAACTAGGTTGCCAGGGCACAGATAGTCACCAGGAGGGTACATTCGACAGTTGGGTGGACCGCAATGAGTAGCGTATCAAGCCCAAAAGCTATCAATGGTATCGAAAGTAAGTGTTCCAAAAGACGACTAAGAACCTTGAACGGATTCGAGACCCACAAATATCTATGGAAAATGTGATCAACATAATCCCAAGATAATCCCTCTATATGTGTTCCCCACTATTCTTGGTCCAAACTTGGAGGGGTTATCTCCGCTACCTTTCCTTTCATGACCTTATTTTTATCCCCTGTGTTAGAGGGGGGTCCCGAATAAATTTCACGGTTGCTGGATTTTCAAGCACTCCGTAGCACACACTCTTATGTTTGTTGTTGTAGCCTTGAAGAGTTTCCTCTCCAATCCTAAATCAAGGCTCTAGACTAGACTAAATTGATGGACCCTTCAAACACAAAGTCTAATAACTTTTAATTAATCATTAATTTTAGTGTTTGTATTAAGTCAAAAGGAACGAAAGTGAAACCAGTGATGTTCTTTAAGATATGAAGGAGAAGAGAATAAGATGAAACTGAAAACAAACTACTCCTTCACAAATAAAGATTTGCCAAATTAAAACTCTTTCACCACACTTTTTGTAACTACTTTTCTCAGATCTTTGAAAAGAAAAACTTAAAACAGGATTTCGCTTTACTGCGAGCTACTTAATGTCCTAAGAATTCAAGTAAATAATTTAAGAAAACTTTATTTTTCCTTGGTAAATGAAACAACTAACCTAAACTACTTTACCAAACAAATAAATGAAAGATTTTTTTTTATTGTTTTATGCTTTAAAACAAGAAATTTGAAAATGAATTCTTTTCTTTTCTTCTAAAGAAAAAAAGGGGAAAATGATGATAGTTCAAGACCAAGAAATGAATTCATGCCCAAACGCAGATCGAAGGGAGTCACTGACAATACCAAATAGGCAGATCAAAGCAGACTCACAAACTTGTCTAAAAACCCTATCGAAGAAAACACAAGAAATTTTTGATGCGAAGAAAGCTATGATGAGGTCAAACCTAGGCTACAGACTACTATGACAGAGACAAGGGATAGATCAAGAAGACCCCTGAGAAGTGTGACTTATGATAGGGAAGAGGATGACTGTCTCTTCTAAGAAAAATTTTCTCAACACAGGCACGCTACTGACACTTCAGCAACTAGCGTATGTATGTAGGTTTTCCAAAGGTAGGGTGCATATGCATGCATGCAGGCCCACTACAGGCCGCGTACACCTTTGTAACTTCTCAAAAAGATTAAAACCAACATTCAAGCAAAGGTAAGGAGTACTGGTATGGAAGACCAACATCCCTTAAAGACACAAAAGCTTACAAAAACTCAAAAACAGTGAATAAACTAATTCAAAGAACCCAAAAATAAATATCCCCAAAGACCCTAGAGGCTTCCCCAGTATGGTCGCCAATTCTGTTATAGAAGGAAAACCCCTCTACGGAATACACCAGGGTTCTAAAATGTAGACATAGCTAACTGTATAAAGTCTCCTACTTTTTATCAACTATCCCGACGTTATCCCACAATCATGCATAAAATACAAAGTACAGGGATYCAGTAGACATACCTTCAACTCCGCATCCGRTGTCGATCCCTTTGCACTCGGTTGTTTCCTAACTGCAMGTCTCCTCCTAAGGTTGACCTACATTMCCCAAAAGACAAACAAGAAACTACAAGCATGCATTCTATGTATGGATTAGTGGGTTAGACATCATARCCAAGAAATGTAAACAAATCATAAAGATTTAAGACGTCATTTGGTGGGACAGAAAAAGTACTTCTTTATATTAATCTCACAAAAGTAATTTACAACATGAGATTAGCACTGCTCCTCAAACTTGGTCATGGTATATTCTTCACCATGCACCAACTTATTCCACGTGTTCTTCTCCTCTTCAGTTCTCTCTAGGGAAATGACAAGGATTTGCAAAGGAGGAAGAAGGAATTCTGGCTCAAACTCACAATGTGGTTGAAAACTATTGGGGCAATGAGGGAATATTGAAATGGGTAGAGTTTCTATGCTCTCATGCTTCTCTTTTGAATGGGGCCCCAACACCTTCTTTTATAGGCCAAAAGAGATAGTGACGGTTGGGGTGACTGGCTATGGGCGGTCAAACGGCTAAGTAACGGCCCAGAAACCCGTATCCATTTTCAAAAAAATAACTCGCAATTTTTTGTGAGTGTACATGAGTCGTAGTGGTGCAGCAAGCATGTGTACACGGGTAGTAGTGGTGTAGGGCGCCTACACCTTCAAAACAATGGTTTTTAGAAGAGTTGTTCAGTGATGGCTTGGCAGAGACAGCAAGTAAGATGGCCTGATCTCAGGTAAGCATGTCTGGTGCAGTTTAGGGTTATAACAATTAGGGTTTTCTTGGTGTGTTGTTGTAATCATTGAACACTGGTTATACCCTTGTGCCAACAGTAAATGTAAGAGGTTTCCTTTGTAATCTTGATGTAAATAAGTTTGAAGTTGTTAATTATTTTTAATGGGGAAGTGTCTTCAAAGATTTTGATACATTGATATTTTTCTATCTAATTACATACATGGGATAAATAATGATTCTTTTGAAACTTCCAATGGCTTGGAAAGTCTACCTTTGAATGAACGAGTTCACCTGAAATCTGTTTTGTTTGTGGTGGTGATCGATGTGAACATGAATTAAAGGTGGTGAATCTTTCGTATTTAAGATGTATATTTAGAATTTGGGTTCATTTGAATGAATATGAACCTGACAAATGGTCAACATTACAATGCTTATGATTGTTTATAATGCACAGAGAATATAGATTCTGGCGTGAAAGATGAAGAGGAATATTTTTTAATTAAAAATTAGCATTTTTACTCATGTCCCAAAAATAGAAAATATATAATTATTGCAATAAGGACACAAAACATTAAGAAATGAGTTTAAAGCAAATTTTGATGAGAGGAATGTTACTATAATCCTTATATTAGTAATAATAAGTAACAAGTAGTTTTAAAATGGAGGAGAAACAATTTTTTTATTGGAATGGTGTGTTGAAACAGATCTTAAAAATCTTTAATCCTTAAGGCTTAGATTTTTATTTTTTATGTTTTTTGTGTTTCAGTTTTCTTAAAATAAGAATTTTGTCATTTCCAAATTCATGACGCCTTTTTTATCATTTATTTTTGAATAAATAAGGGAAAAAGCTTACAAAATTATAATTTTTCCACCGCTCTTTGAAAAAATTATTTAAAACGGGCCGTAATTCAAAATTTGTGATTTTTAAGTTTAAACGTGAAAGAAATCGGGATTTGAGGTTTTCTATGAACAAATGTTTGATGCTAATTGAATCGCGAAACCCTGATCCCTGATTTCCCGATTCGTTTAAGTCCTAATTAAAAGCATAGATTAATCTAATCTCTTCTAAGAAGGATTAAGGGTTAAATAATTCCATCGCGATTTCGGGATTCATGATTCCATGAGAGCGCGTCTCTTGTCATCATATTTCCCAAAATCTTGATTTCCAAAATCTTGATTTCCAAAATCCTGATTCATAATTCAGGGTAAAACTAAACTAATGTTGTTTTGGCCCTAATCATAATTATTCAGTTAATTAAGATGAGTTAAATACTATGTTTAAAAGAAACAGGCCATCGCGATTTCACGATTTCGGGATTCGTGATTCCGTGAGAGCACATCTCATGTCATCAGGTTTCCCGAAATCCCGATCTCCAGAATTCCGATTAATGAAATCACGAAAAGGTCAAAATATCGATTAATCAACATGCTAAAAACGTTTAAATTTTAATTAAAACATCGCAACTTGGCAATCAGGTTTCTTCGATGACGTACCTTTCGACATCAAGATTATTGAAACCTCGAAAAGTCATGTTTTCAGATTTAATCTATAATTAACACTAATCAATCCTCTTTCTAAAACAAGTTTAAAGTTAATCTTTCTTTTAGTGTTTATTAATACATCATTTTCCGATTAAGTATGTTTCTCTTTTATTTGAAAATGCCGAGAAATCCTAAGTACGGACATTGAATGCATATCTCCGAAAATATTTTCTGCATTAACAGATTTTATTTCATGACAGATGTACGATTCTCATTATTTTTAAGATATAGTCAAATTAAATGATCGAACGTCTGTATTTTCATTTCAAGGCTAAGCTTTTTCATCCACTCTCTGTGACAGGTTTTCAAGTTAAACGAAGAGATATGGCACCTAAAAAAGCATCGAAGAAAAACGAAGATCAACAGGAAGGTGATATTATCTCTGATACAACTCCACACGCCATACACTCCATCAAATCGTGGACTAGAATTTCTGAATTGCTAGAGGATGAGCTAAAATATGCAGACCCTGATTTGGAAAATCATCTCCGAGACGTTGCTGAGTCTGAGCTTCACAAGGTTGGTGTGCGTCCGAGGCTGGTGGCATATACTGAGATGGTCAGTTGGGCTCTAGATAAGGTATATATCCCAACAAGGATCATTCAGAATGAGCAAGGGGATATCGTCAGCTCATTCAGTCCTGAGCACATTCAAGTAATGTATAAACTCTCGCCAAATTATAAACACACCTATAATGCTGAGTTTTTAGCCGATTTTCAAAGAAACTTATGCATTGAGGCAGGTCGGACATACCCTAAAATGATTAAAGGATGGGCCAGGTCTGAAGAAAAGTTTAAGGTTGATTCTCATGGGATTTATGCCACAGCTTCCTTAAACGAATATATGGTTTATGTAGCCATGATGTTATGCATACTTTTCGGGAGAAAAGATCCCTGTCACTTTCATGCAGACTAGGTACCCTTCTTAGAGGAAGTTTCAGAAGGACATAGTTTTAACTGGCATAAAATTTTGTCTAATAATCTGACACAAGAAATTTTAAACTACAAAATAGCCAAGTCAAAGGGACAACCAGTGTCTTTTTATATGTCCGCATATATTATGGATGCAATCTGTTTCATGACTCCCTTTCCATTAATGAATTGGAGTTGGAATGTTTCATGCCCAGAGCCTGTTCATAAATACCACTCAGCTCTCTGGGAAGAAAATGCTAAAGAGATTTTTTATGATGTTTGTCATTTTGTCATTATTCCTCTGCACAAATTATTTTTTGGATGCGAACCCCCTCACATTTCTGATGCAGTCATAGAAAACCTTAAATTGGTTGYCGACTGGTTTATTGAGGAAAWTTTTTCTTATATTAGGGTTTATGGTTGTTCCATTCCTCCTCACGCACTCCYGAAATTCTTACGAGACAGATTGGTATGCAGAGAAGTAGCTCATCAGTTAGGCAAGGGTGGCATTGGGTTGGAATTAAAGGCACTTCAGAAAAAGACATGGCCATCTTTCCCTATTCATGTCGGGAAMTTTACTTTGTCAAATTTAGGCCATTCTAAGGTAGAGGCCGAGTCATTGGAAGAAGTGAAGCTAGTTAATATTGAGCACAGAAAATACGACCCCTACCAAATAATAAGTAGGCATTACATTCATTGTAATTTAAAGGCATATGAACATGAAGTTTCTATTTATGATGAAATTTTTAAAGATATTAAGTCTTATGCAGAAGTGATGAATAGAGTCCAGGCCTTGTCACCTGACTCACATGTTGGGTTTGCATCTTTTCAAAGCCATAGGCGAAGCTGCCTGCCTAGGATTTTACAGGGTGCAATTTTGACCCCATTTCCAGAACAGGAAGAAACCCCTCCAGGGTTTGAAACTAATACTCCGGGTAAACCAGATGACAAAGGTAAGTCAAAGAATACTAAGAAACCTTCCCAAGACGCAGAGGGTTCTCAAACAAAATAATCAAGAATGGATAAGGGAAAAGAACTAGAAACAATTCCAGAAAAGATAGGAGGGATAGCTTCAAAGGAACTTGGTAGTCCTATTACCTCCTTAACTCCATTATAGTATACTTTCGGAATCCCCCATGAAGGAGTTCTATATGTCAGTGATTTAGAGCTGATTTCAAGAGATGAAATCCCCTCATTGGATTTTTTTTTTAGCAAAAAGCAAAGACCTGTCTTGAAACAGGAAATTCATCCTAGAGGAGAAGGATCGATTAAGAAGCATAGAGTTATCATAGATGGAAAGAAACTCAAGGATGGAGAGTTCACTACATAATTAGCAGGAACAATGGGTGCTATAGCATCAACTAATATATATTCTGTGGGAAACCTAACAACTATGCTTGAACAGAAGGATCAAGAAATAATCCAGTTGTAAGACAAACTGAAGGAAAATGAAAGAAATATTGGTTGGGGAATACAAAAGGGTCTAGAACAAGCTAGAGTTAAAGATATGCAAGAAATCCAAAAATTGAATAAATACTTGGATGAGGCAAAACACTTAATACAATTCACTCAAGAACAGGTTCAAAAGATGGGAGAAGAAAATAAAAATTTGCAAGACAAGATTATTTATATTGCTAACCAGGTAGTTGAAATTGAAAATTTCAAGACATAGGCATCAGAGATATATGTAAGAATAGAGGAGGAACAACAGAAGGTGTTCTCGAATCTGGAAGTAATCCATAATTATTTTCAGTAATCAAATAAATCTTGGGAGAATGTGTTCCAGAAAGAGAGAGAAGAAAAAGCAGCTCAGACAACTTTTCAGAAAGCAGTGGCTTCCTCATCAAAGGAAGAAATTGGAAAGACTCAGAAATTATCTATTTCTAAACAGGTTAAAGGAGATATAATGATTAAAGTGTGGGAATCAAAATTAGTTGAATATAAATGAATCATAAAAGAAGTTAATGAAGACTTCCAAGGAATATTTGATCTCTTTGAAAGAGATTCATTGAATATCGGAACAGATAGTTGTTCTGGATTGTTTGGAGAAGTCAATATTTCCAAGCACCGGCTGAGGTTTAGAGAAGAGAAACAGGGAGCAAGACAGAGACAGTTGAGAAACTGAATCTGCTCTAATCTTTCTTTGATTCTTTATTTCCAAATCTTATCTTTAATTCATTTATGGATGCCTTGACGATATGTTTTACAGCCTTAAAACATAAACTTAGGAACAACATCTTTTTGGCGTCATTGTCGGGGATCGAAGAAACAAATCTTTTCCTTGGGAATAATGGCATTGACATTTTCTGTTGTTGATAGTGAACAAGAACAAAAAACCTTCTAAGGCTATTATTTTTCACTTGGAGACTCCACACTAAATAAACTGGCTAGTAGACGCAAGAACACCAGAAAAAACCCGGATAGTAAACAGACTTCGCCAGTCTCCGATCCGGAAAAAAATTTAAAATCATGAAAATTACTTAAACAATTCTTTGTATCCACATATACTATTGATCAGCCTAACTTTACACAATCAAACTCATCGGAAACTCTTGAAAGATCACTTTCACTTCCTCCATCATTTGATACTTTCTCATTTCCTAAAGTTTCCTCTCCAAATTTCCGAGAATCTTCTCCTCATACTGTTCAAACTTCAATCCCAAATCTAACCATGGCTGCACAAGGAGGTGTTGGAGTTGGAGGTGGTGCTCCTGGAGGTGGTCAAGTACTACTTCCCAGGATTTTCGCTAAAGTGGCTGCTAGATATGCTCCCCTCATTCTTCTTGTTCCTCTTCATGATCTCCCTGATAATTATATGAAAAGCCTTCCGAAATTTACAGGGGAAGGTGATTTGACTGCCCAAGAACATATAAACTTTTTTGATCAATTTGTAGACATACTCGTAATAGAAGATGAAGATGTTTATTCTAGATTACTTGTTCAAACTTTTGAGGGATAGGTGAGGACTTGGTTCCGATCCTTACCAGCTGGATCATTAAGATCCTATGAAGAACTTGAAAGTGCATTTATCAAACAACGGGGAGAGAGGAAGGATCACCTCTACTATTTAACCGAATTCAGAGCCCTCAGAAAGAAAAACTCTGAGTCCGTTCTAGAATTTACACAGAGGTTCAATAAGTTGTACAATAAAATTCCAGTTGAGGTTAAACCTTCACAACCTACAGCTAAGGTGAATTTTGCTGGCGCTTTTGATCCCGACTTTGCCTTATTATTAAGAGAGAGGAGATCAATAGATATTTCTAAAATGCAGGATGATGCGCTTGAGATTGAGTCCAATATGATGGCATCTAGAAAAATTAAAGCAAAGACTGAAACTGGAAACAAAGAAAATAAAAAAAATTAAGAGCAAGGTGGACCTTCAGGGTCAAGAAAATCCTCTGGAGATAGAATATAAGAAATGGCTAGGGTCATTCAAGAACTTTCAAACAAGGTTTCGAAAATGGAACTAGAGAAATTGAAAAGAGATAATTTCCCCAGAAAAGATTTTCGAAGAAATCCTGAACCTCAGGGAACACATAAAATAATTAAAAATGAAGATCAAAAAATTCAAACACCTTTTAAAAGTGAAAACTACATCGGAGAGGAAGATTTAGGAGATTTTGAAGAAATTGATGAAGATATTAGTAATCTTGGCGATGACAATAAATTCCCTTATTTGTCTAGACAGGATTACGAAGCATCTTTGAGTAAAGAAAGTACATCGAAAGAACATGTTAGCAATAATATTACTGATGATTGCACATATCAAAATATTGCAGATGATATTATTGTTGAATTACAGGGAAAGTGTAATTTGAGACCAAGAAATAAAAATCTCCCAAATGTTCCGACAAAAAAGATTTCGCCGAGAAAAGAAATCGATGGGGTAACTCCAAAAGTTGCAGATAAACAGTCTGCAAACAGAAACACAGCTGATTCACAACTTGTACAGTTAGAATGAGTAGAAACACTCCCTGTGAAGACACAAGCTCCTATAAAAGAAAACAAGGTCACGTCTCAACGCAAAATTGAGAAGAAAGGTATGGAAGCCCTGAACATCGAAAATGACAAGGCTCTAGGAAACTTTAATTTGGAAAACGAAATAAATAAAATCAAAATTCCTATTCCCCTTGTAGAGTTAGCTAAAAACCCCGTATACAGAAAACAAATCGCCAAAATGATTAATTTTTCCAAAGAAGAAAGCCAGGCTGACGCTATTAATTTAGAGGATGACAAACCTATCTTAGTCTTCGGGCCACATGTCGAAGGTGCTAGAGACATAGTAGCTCCTTTTTATATTACATTAACCCTGTTTGATCACCTTCTCCATAACTATATGTTGGATTCTGGAGCTTCTCATAATGTTATACCTAAGGCAATAATGGAAAAACTTGGTCTTGAAATCACAATACCCTATGGTGATTTATATTCTTTCGATTCGAGAAAAGTAAAATGTATAGGTATGATTAAAGACCTAGTAGTAGGTTTGGCTCAAATACCTGCTAAAACTATTCTTATGGATGTAGTAGTCGCTGACATTCCCCCAAAATACGGTATGTTATTATCTAGATCATGGGGCGCTAAGCTTGGAGGATCTCTCCAGCTAGATATGACTTATGGTACAATTCCAGTTTTCGGAGGCCAATTTACTCGTCTTTACAGAGAGACTAGGTTAGCATTTACTGTAGGTGACCCAAAAAATCCTAACAATCATCTAGTTTATATTGCTAACCAGGATTTAGGAAATTGTATATTATCTTTAGATGATGATTTTGAAGTAGATGTAGATGATAAATGTACAGAACAAAAAATTGAAAAAAAAGAAATAGAGAAAAATGTATATAGTACTGGTATATGGAAAATGTATTTTGATGGTGCTTCCTCCTATCTTGGAGCTGGGGCARGAGCACTTCTTATCGCTCCTGATGATCAATTTGTTATTCCTTTTTCATATAGGCTCCAGTGGTATACAAACTGTACAAATAATGTATGTGAGTACGAAGCTTTAATACTAGGACTAGAAGCTGCTAGAATGATGAAAATTAAGAAACTCGAAGTTTTTGGTGATGCAGAGTTAATTATAAAACAAGTGAATCGAAAATATCATGCTAAGCATCCTAGATTATGGTCCTATAGGAATTGTGTTTGGGATTTAATCAAGAACTTCTTCACTTCTGTGAATTTTCATTTCATCCCAAGATCCGAGAATCAACAGGCTGATGATTTAGCCAAAGCTGCATAAACTTTTACACCTCCAACTACTTTAAATTTAAAATATCATATACAAATGAGACATCGCCCTTCAATACCAAATAACATACAACATTGGTAGGTTTTTGTAGATGATGAGCAGCTTCGTAAGTTTCTAGAATCTTTAGATGAATTCGCAGAAACGCATACCGATCAGGAAAATCAAAATGATCCTATTTGGATCATGCAAGAAGGGGAGGATTCTAAGGAATTTCATGATAAAATTGCAAACCACCGAATGCTTTTCCTCAAGAACAACCAAATTCCCAAGGGTCTAATCCCTTTGGAAATACTTTTTAATACAGATGATATCCCTTCTAAAACTACTCTATAACCTCAACCAAAGGAGGTTGAAGATTGTAATATAGGAACTGAAGATAACCCTCGAATGGTTAAACTATCGAAATATTTATCAACAGAATACAAAAACAAATACACGGAGCTGTTAAGAAAATATAAAGATGTTTTCGCATGGTCGTATGAAGAACTGAAAACATACGACACTTCTGTAATTGAACATAAAATACCTCTCAAACCAGGGGTCAAACCTTTCAAACAAAAACTCCGACAATTTAACCCTATTTTATTACCTTTTATCGAACGAGAAGTCAAAAAAAATCTTGACGCTAAGATAATTGTACCCCTAAGATATTCTAATTGGGTAGCTAATCTGGTCCCAGTTAGAAAGAAAAATGGGGAAATCAGATTATGTGTTGATTTCAGGAATCTTAATAAATCTTCCCTCAAAGATAATTATCCTCTACCTAAAATGGACCATGTTCTTGAAAAAGTACTAGGGGATAATAGAATGTCCATGATTAACGGATTTTCAGGTTATAATTAGATTTTCGTCAGTGATCTTGATAAAGAAAAAACCGCATTTACCACTCCTTGGGGCACGTTTATGTATGATAAAATTATGTTTGGACTAATGAATGCAGGAGCTACTTTCCAATGCGCAATGGATATTGCTTTTGTCGACAAATGGGACAAATTCGTAGTCATCTATTTGGATGATCTCACTATTCTTTCTAAATCGAATGAAGACCATATGATTCATCTCAAACAAACATTTGAAAAATGTCGTAGGTTTGGTCTATCCTTAAATCCTAAGAAGTCTCATTTCGCTATGCAGGAAGGCAAGTTGTTGGGTCATATCATATCTCGAAATGGAATCAGGATTGATCCTAAAAGGGTAGAGGCTATAGATACAATAGCTATTCCTAGGAATGTTAAAGAAATTCAATCATTTTTAGGAAAAATAAATTTCTTGAGAAGATTTATTCCTAACTTCGCTGAAATTGTTAAATTGATTACAGATATGCTCAGAACAAATAGTGGAGTAAAGTGGACAACAGAAGCTAAGGAATCCTTTGCCCATATTAAGAAGGTCATAAGTGAGGCACCAGTACTAGCGAGCCCAGATTATCTCAAAGATTTTCTTATTTTTTCATTCACCTCTGAACACACGCTTGTTGTTGTTCTCCTTCAGAAGAATGAAGAAGGTTTCGAGCAACCGATAACCTTCTTTAGCAAAAGTCTCTGAGATGATAAACTCAAATACAATATAATGGAAAAGCAAGCGTATACTATGGTAAAAGCACTGAAATCTTTTAGAACTTATGTTTTTCATTCTAAAGTGATTGCATATGTACCCACTAGTGTTGTAAAAGATGTCTTAGTTCAAGTGGACAGTGATGGTAAAAGGGGAAGATGGCTTGCAAAAATTCAAGAGTTTGACTCGGATATTAAACCGACCAAATTGGTAAAAGGACAGGGTTTAGCTAAACTTTTAGCTGAATCCAATTTCAGGGCTCTTGGGATAAACAATGCTCAAGAGGAAGAAGGATGGATGGACGTGAATGAACTTGATGACCAAATAGTCGAAAACAGGATCGAGGAGAAATTTGCGTCGTCGAATTGGTACAAGGACATAGTAACATACTTATTAACTTTTAAATGTCCAGCTGACTTGTCTCCATCCAAAACTAGAACGCTGAAGCTACATGCAGTTAAATACTGTATTTTCAAGAAACGATTATATTGGAAAGATCCTCTTGGTTTCCTCTTAGTCTGTCTGGTCGAATCAGAAACATAGGTAGTTATAAGTCAATTTCATGAAGGATTCTGTGGAGGGCACCATGCTTGGAGAGCTACAGCATATAAAATCCTGAGGTTTGGCTATTACTGGCCTAAACTTTTCCCAGATGTAAATGCTAAGGTATGAGCTTGCAGCCCTTGCCAATTTTTTACTGGAAAACATAAGCTACCAACAATGCCATTAGTCCCAGTCAAGACAGAAGCTCCTTTTCAGCAATGGGGACTTGACTTCATAGGTGAGATAAATCCTCATTCAAGTGCCCAACATAGATGGATTCTGACCGCTACAGACTATTTCACCAAATGGGTGGAAGCCATCCCAACAAGGAAGGCTACTGATTCAGTAGTTATAGACTTCCTAGAAGAAAATATCTTGTCTAGGTTCGGCTGTCCTAGAAAGATAGTCACAGATAATGCACAGAATTTTAAATCTATGGCAATGGTCATCTTTTTCCAGAAATATAATATTGTGTTGGGTCATTCCACTGCATACTACCCGCTGGGAAATGGTTTGGCAAAATCTTCTAACAAGAGCTTGATCAGTATAATCACGAAAGTCTTAAATGAAAATAAAAAGTCTTGGAATTTACATTTAAAATACACTCTATGGGAAAATCGAATAGGTACAAAAAATTCTATCGATACTTCTCCCTTTCAAATGGTATATGGAACAGATGTAGTGTTGCCCATAAACCTAGCACTTCCTGTGATGAAACTAAGGCAAGACTAGAAGGAAGAAACAAACCCTCTCACAAGAAGGATAAATCAACTGATTGAAGTTCAGCAGCATAGGGATGTAGTGGACGGAAAGTTGTAGAAGTACCAGAATGATATGAAGATATTATTTTATCGCAAAGCCAAGGACATGAACTTTCTCCCAGGGGATCTGGTTTTGAGGTGGGATGCTCGAAAAGAAGATTCAGGAAAAAATGGTAAATTCGATCATATTTGGTATGGACCATTTAAGGTGTCATCTTCTGAAGGAAAAAATTCATTTCTGCTTGAAAATTTGGATGGTAAGATCTTGAATGCCCCTGTTAATGGGTGTTTTTTAAAGAATTATATGGAATAATTAATCCACAAAAAATCTCATTGTATATACCATTTTGTTTTTCATTTCTAGAAAACTCATTCGCATTTTGTAAATAAATAAAAAATAGTTAAGTGTCCAAAAAAAAAATTAATAATAAATAATAATAATAATAATAATAAATAAATAAATATATATATATATATATATATATATATAAATGAAGAAAAGGAAAGAGTCCAAAGAGTTATTTTTGAAATTATAACCTAGGTTTTCTGGTTTATAGATTGTTGAAAAATCTCCTTTTATACCCTCGATACTATCTTTCATGTTTTCGGACTTTCTTATTAGGGTAGAAGAGATTATGTATTAACCTTGAAAATCAACAAATGATTAAATTCAGTAAGGTCAGTTTTCATAGTTCTTTCTCTCTGACTAAAATTGGTTATGTTTGAGTTGATTTTGACTATCCTAAGTTTCTTAACAGTTTGTCGGAGGTTTTAAGCTTGCTCAAAAGCAAACCCCTGAAAATAATTTTTCCCTTTTTTCTCTACAGACTGAGGGGTTTTAAAAGTTGAGAAAAATTGGTCTAGAATAATCAAAACAAGTTGACAAACCTCTATTATAAATTTTTACACAGATAACCACCCCTGATATATTAAGTATCACTGATTGCCCCCGCTTCGTATGCACAAGATAACTATAAGACAGATGGTGAAAGGAAATTCATATTTGATTGCCCCCATCTAGTCCCACAGACGATGAAAGGAAATTCATTTGAATGATTTCTCTCGTTTGAAAAGAAAAGAAACAAATAACTTCACCGGGGTACTGAACAGGCCTGCTGGCAGTGAAACAATATCTGATCATAAAATTAGCACTCGAAGTGGTGAAAGGAAATTCA
>SNQJ01S0044404.1:69456-80265 GCA_010110895.2 Picea sitchensis | reverse complement strand
GACCTCTTAAAATTAGATGATGTTGACATACTTGTTTATGACTTCAATTTGACAAAGAGAGGAACACTTCGCTCCAAGACAATAGAGATTATCAAGAGGTTGTTGTCGCAAGAAATAAATGCAAGATGGGAGTTTGTTGAACCTAGTCGTAGATCTAAAAGGCATTTGACATCTGAAATGTTGGGCATGCATGTTGACTCAGATGGTGCATTCATCGACAATAGAGAAGAGTATGGATCATCTACATCTTCATCCAAACATTCATCTCAAGACAATGTAGACTCTGATGGTATTTCAGAAACCATGAGTCAATATGAATAAGTATATGAAACCATGAGTTATGAATCTTTTGTTATGTTTTATGAACGATATGTTTTTTTATTATGGATAATATAATAAAATTTCTTAGCTCATATGTTTTGAATATGGTCAATATAGCAATACTTTTAAGAAATTATTTATGTTTCATTCAATGTAACTTGTATTTACTTTTTTATTTTTAAAAGTAAAAAATTATTAAAAAGTGACGTTGAATTTTCAAAGTATATTATGATATTTTAATGGCATTGTGTATTACCTTGTGCTTTGCGTGATAATAACATTTAAAAAGTAAACATTTAAGGGTTGATATTATGATTTTGTTTACAATAATGGTGAGTTATTTTACCACATTATAAAAATGTCATTTTCATACCCCAATTTTAGAATGGGTGCTACCAGTGCTTTTCAATTTGATGGTTGATTTTGAGTTTTTGGTTTTAATGGTACCAAGTGAAAAAAATACGATTTCAAATGATCTCAAAATTTAACATTTTGAAAATTCAAAAAATTCAAAAACATCTTAATTTTTTTTAGGTGTTGATTTTAAGGTTTTTCTGAGCTACTGTCTAAGTTTTGAAGGCCATGTTCGAAAAATGTTGTAATTTTGACCCCGTTTTAAAAAATGGTGCTACCGGTAACACCACTTTTTGATTTGGGGGTTGATTTTGATGTTTTTTATGTAAAAATATGGGTTTTTTGAGCCAGGGTTCTTGTTTTGAGGTCACAGTTCTCATTAAGTCGGTAACTATGTTTCTACCATGAGCCATGTGCATGAGAAGATATGTAATCTTCTATTGTCCTTCCTTCAGGGTGGTATTTATATTTTTCAAGGTTGTCTTGACCTCATCATGTTTCCTTGACAAGTGTTCTCGAGTTTCTTTCATTTGATGTTGTAAATTAAATTGTGTCCTATCCATGGAGCGCTTCATTTCCTAAAACATGTTCATCCATATTTCCTTATCATTGTCAACCCTTGTTTCCTATCTTTCCCCCATGTTGCTTTTTGTCTCTTCCCCTTCTCGTGAATCTAGTAAAGGTTGTCCTCCTCGACCTCTCCTTCTAGTCATCAATTTAATAATAGGCTAGCAAGCATATTCACTTTCATACCACTGTAAATATCCCAAGTGGATTTTCCAGGAACTTTAGGGTTTATTGCTTGTTTGTGTAGTTATTTGATCAAATATTTTGCAATTTGTCTCTCAAATTTGCGTTGGAGTTGATTTTAAAGGTTTTGCAGCCTGTAAATAATGGACATGGAACAACAGTAGATAAACAACAAGATACAAAGAGAATGGCATAAGGAAATAACCATAAAACTTCATATCTGACCTTTATTTAATATATAAGTTGACCTCCATACAAGAGATATACAGATCTGGAAGAGATATGAGATATATGAGAGTTGTGGTTTAAGACACCTCCCAAATACAATGCAATAGATAGATATGGGCCTTCCTAGACCCCAAATGGTTGCATACAATATTACAATATTAATTTATTTCCCTTCTTCAAAAGATCCTCGTTGAGTTGCGCCTTTTCTAACTACAGAAACACTAGGGAATTTGACCTCTTCAGATCTGGCCTCCAAACCTTTGAAAATGATTATAGATATTTAGATCTGGATATTTTGAGAACAGATAATGAGATCTGTTAACTATAATATGAGATCTGACCCTCCAACTCACTAAATCACCAAGAGACAATGTGCCCTCCAAAAATTCGCCCAGCTAAGAGAAATAATAAAAATGCAGATGAAAACCCTCAAGATATGATAAAAAAGGGTGCTCAAGTGATGGAAAACCCCTCTGAAATAATTTTGGCCTCAGATATCCCTTTCACTAGTCAAATCGAATTCTTCCTTCGCCAACAGTGTGCCCCACCTACATAAAACCCCCAAACTTGCGCGTTGCTTCCTCAATCCACTTCTGAAACTGAGCTAGAACTGAATAGAATGGTGAGGGTGGGATATTTCACCACCTTGACCAAGCTTGGATCAGGAACAGAGGAATATTTTACCTCATTGATGACCTCTAGGGTTTGTTTACTCAAAACCCTCAAAACGTCTAAAGTTGTAGAGCTCAAATATACAAAGTGAGAAATGACATGAATCATGAGCGAGGCACCTTGCTCTCCTGTTCTACCTCCATCTTCTAATTTTCACTTAAATTATCTAATTGGATTCTATTTGGGTGAATCTTATTGTATGTAGTTGTTCGTTCTTTACCTATGAAAAGGGGTATCGTTGGGGAAATTCACAGGCTTGCCTTGCCTCTAGTTTTCTTTTTGTGATTCCTTTATGTCTGACAAGAACGTTATCGTTTCTCGTTACCTGTGGGTTATTTGGAAACTTTGCCTATCATTTAATTGTTGGTTTTCGTGGCCATTATGCTCGTGCCTTTGTATCAACTCTGTAAATGTAAATATGGAAATTTATAGTGGTACTAAGTTGTTCGTGCTTTTTTCTGGACAAACCCTCAACTTGGTCAACTCATCCTCCTTTGTCGCCTTACTGTTGATAGTTGTGTATTGAACCCTATGTTTGGAAATTACTGTGGAAGGTGACCAACCCAGAATTTAGTAAAGGCGTTATTCGTTCTCTTTTTAGTGATGGGTTTGGTTGATTATTTGTTTGCGAAGATGAAAAGAATGGTAAGCCCGCTCATTCGTTTGGTAATATAGTTTGTCACAAGGAAATATTTTGGGTCAATGGCAGCATTGCAAAACTATTGTTAAAGATATGACTTGCTATCTTTTTTATTCCATATGCAAGGAGAACCTCTGTGTATGAGTTATATACTCATTAAATGAGTCTTACAAACTAGAATGAAAGGGAAATTGGAAGCATGGTTATTTGAGGTTTCAGTTGAAATATTGTTATATACAAGGAGTCCTTTTATGGACACTCCATGGGATCCTATAGTAATTTAAACGGTGTTGGTGTTGGTATTGTAGGCCACAGACTGTCCACTCCTCGATTGTTGGTTGTGACTATTATGATGTTGTGCCTCCTCAACTTTGTTGTGCACAAGTTGTGTCATTATTGTTAAATGATTCTTGGGCAATAAATTATGAATTAATTACTGTGCAATGAAATTTCTAAATGCAAATGAGCGGCCTTGAAGAGAAACACCAGTTATGGGTTTTTGGGAAACAAAGTGTTGAACTTCAATTTTGAAACAATAAATTGTTTTGATTGTTAATTGACGTCAAGGATAGAATTGTTGATATATTAGAATAGTATATGTGGGAATCCCTTCCATTATACCATTTTCCGCAAAATGCACTCCCCTCATTATCCCAATTTCACTTGTTCACTCCATGTTCTGTGATATTCATTTTTAAGAAAGGTCTATATGGAAATGAAGAAAAATTGAGGTGGCAGTTATTGATGATTGGTATTCTGGGACATGTTTAGATACATAGTTGATTGTTTTTTTTATTGCTTGAAACGTATTCATAAATATTTCCCCCTCCATGATATCACTTTATGCTAAATACAAGCCCTCCATACTCCCAATGACCCTATCAATTCCCTCTTTGTGTGCCAATTAATAAATGGAATTTTTATGGATAGATTGCATGTGTCTTGTAGTAAATTATAGAGCCAACTCTTGATTTATTTAAGTGGAATTTCATGTATGGGTTATTAATAACTTCATGACTGACTAATTATTGTTACATGATGAGTTTTTTCAGGGGCAGTAAAGGCTGAAATAACAGAGGAAAGGGTAATTGGCATCGAGGCCATAGGAGGCCTCAATTTTCTATTCACTTTGATGTTGATCCGCAAGAGTTGAACTAGTTGTTTCAAGTTGGGTCCTTTAATTTGGTTGTCCATGGGATATTGCATCCTCGACCTGAAAGGCCCCATTTTCAATAGCCTCAAAATTTTCCCGACATTCATGTTCCCCCACATGTGTCGATGCAACTTGTACCTCCTGCAAACGACAGTTGGAAAGAAATTGTCAATCAATCTGCTTCTCATCGTCGTGGTTGGCCTACTATCTCATTGTCATTACCACCACCACCACCTCCAATTAATCCTAATGCAAAAATTTATCATGATGTTTCACTAGTGCAGTCTTCGCATGCGAGCAAGAGACTGAAAACTGGTGTCCCGCAACCTGTGCTAGATAATGAAAAAGCAACGGATTCCCCCTCCAGTCCATCCACATCTACCGCAGAAAAGTCAAGAGGAGACAACAATGAAAAGACGAAATATTCCTCACACAACAAAAAAAATGGATTTTAATTTTTTTTATGTGATTCAGTGATGAAGACAGTGTTTCATGATTTTCGACAAATTTTTGGACAACAAGCTTTTATTTTGGATATTTTTTGTGGATAAGGTGGATATATTATTTTTTGGGGATATGGTCTTAAATTTTGTTGATATTTAAATATTTGACTTAAATGATATATGTGGGAGATACAAGGGTGTTATATGATCCAAATGATTAATTTTGTGTCTTATATTTGATGATTAGCAAAGAAAATGATGGGAGTCACAAGGGATCCCACCTATGTAGTTATTATTAATTAGACCCTTATTTATATATTATTATTAATTATTCTTCCCAAACTAATTAACTAAGATAATTTGACTTACTAAATAAAATAGTTGAACTACTTCAACTTATTGAGAAAGAATAAAAGTTCAATGAGAGGAAGAAACAAAGGGAGAATAGAAAGGGGAACTACAACACCAAGGTTTGTTCTCTAGTTAGGGATATAGCTTCAGTTTTCATTCATTTATGAGTTTACTTGAAATATTAATCATGTTGATGACAACAGGGTCTTATTTAAGGCAACAAGATTCAAAACTGAATCATACATTTCAACAACTTGTTTTAAAGGTGTTCGAATTATCCTTGATAGTCTGTGTATTCTTGTTTGTTTATGAATTAATTTTTATCGCTGATAAAGAATATCTTGCAAAGTCAAGTGGAAACATTTTGTGGTAAGTTGATCCAGATCATTAGTTTCAGTTTTATTTCACTGTCAGGGTCTTTTTGTATTGTGCCCATCAGAGACTTCTAAATCTAACTTTGGTCCATACCCTCGCAAGGTTTTGTAAAAGAGAAATACAGTTTTGTATCTCATAATGAAATAAATTCAGATTATTGTTATGTCTCATACATGTGTTTTCATGACTTAGTTCTTCCTTTCTCTTTTGACCCCATGTTTACTTCAATGTAAAATTTGTATACATGCACCTAGCTTAGTTTAAAATTTTATTTTTACATTGTTACAAATATAAATCATAAAATCAGCATTGATCCTTTGTGATTGATACTTGTGGATTGAGTGAAATTTTTGAGGCTATAAACCTCGTGGGACATTCCCAACTATCTTGTCCTAGCCAGGCAAGATCTAAAAATGACCGAGTAAGGTATTCCATACCTTTTCCTCGAGAGTCCTGACTCTCTTACAACCAATATTTGGCCTTGGGTGCCCTACTCTCTCTAAATTCCAAATCCACAAATGATGGGGCATCGTAGCCATATAATGCCCTGAATGGACTCATCCCAGTGGACATGTGGTAAGTGGTATTATAACGGTGCTCCCCCAAATGCAACCAATTTACCCACGCTCTTTGTTGTCCTGACACATAGTTCCACATATATCCCTAAATCCATTTGTTCACGACCTATCTCTGCACATTTTTTTAAGGATGATAGTTGGTTCTAGGTGTCAACTTCGTCCCTGATAATTGGAATATCTCCTACCAAAATGCGTTGAGAAACCTGTTGTCTCGATCACTAACGATGTATCTTGGAAGACCATGTAGCCTGAACACCTACATGAACAATAAGTCTTCCACCTGAGATGTGATATACTCTGAAGGAATGGCGAAGAAGTGCGCATAATTGGAAATATTTACACCACCACACAAATACAGTCCCTACCTTGTATCTTCGACAACCCTGTAATGAAGTCCATGGAGATGCTCTCCCACTTCTGTTATGGAATAGGCAGTAGCCGAAATAAACCTGTAGGGTGTGTAAGCTCTGACGTGTTCTGCTGACAAGTCATGCACTCCCTCGCATAGTGTAGTGCATCCTCCTTGAGACCCTTCCCAGAGAATCTCTCCCTCACATGCTTGTAAGTATTCAGATACCCTAGGTGCCCTGTGAGTGGTGTGTCATGAAATTCTCTCGGAATCTTATCCTTGAGCGTGGACTCATGGACAAGATATATCCTCTCCTGGTAGCAGATAATGTCATCCACTACCTTGTACCTGTCATCTTGGATAATGTTGATTTTCTATAAGAATGGTTAAACATGAAGTTCATTCCATTTTAGCATTTGATAACCATTAATGTTGCAGCAACCAAGATCACAAGAAGAATCACCATGCATAAGAACACAAGAAGTATCCTCGGAAACCCTTCTCAACAAGGGAAGAAAACCCATCCAAATCCTTTGTTATATTCTTCAAGAGAAATACCTTCACCACCAAGAAAACCTAGCACACAAGGAGATGCTTAAACCCTAGAAGACTAGCACCCAAGAGAGGTGCGCACTTTTTCCAAAAAGGTGTACTTGCTGAAATTTCCAAACTCACATAAAAGATATGATTCCTCAATGGGGAATTTACCTTTACTTATACTAGACTGAGCCTGCCAACAGAAGTGTCTATTGGCACAACAGGGCCAGACTCACTAGCTTATAATATAATTAATATTAACTAGATTAATTATCTTTTACATTAATTACCAGTCACATTAAGGTGGGGCTGACCTATACCCTTTACATTACAATTAGGGTTACAGGCAGGTTTGACTCTTGAACAATATAGTAAGGGATCTTGTACACCCACTAGGGGCACATCCATATATATGTCCACATCTTTGGCTCACTACATTACACATAAGAACCACTTATTCACTAGTGCTCAACCACTAGGATCACGTTCACATGTGCTCGTCCATAGGCACGTTCACTCAACAGATCTTCTTTCCCACTGCATTGCACAGAAGAGTCATCCGGAGTTTATCGTCAACTCATTTTCTCAGAGGAGGATAATACATCATCTTCATTTATGTTCTCATGACGATGAACCCAACACTTTGGCATTTCACACATTCACCTTCTGCTCAGCCACAAGCACGCCCGACTCTGCAGATCTCCTTTCTCACTGCGTTACATAGGAGAATCATATGGAGTTCTTCTCCACTCCCTGTAAGGAGGAGGCCATCTCTACGTTCATATTATGTCTCAGATAAGAACCACACACCCCTCTCAGGGGATTTCTCTCAGATTTGTAAGCTGGAGAATATCTCACATAGCTGCAATGATCAACATCTCTTAAGTTTGTAAGCTGGAGAATGTCTCACATAGCTGCAATCATCAACACTCCCTCTTATCTAGGGAGGCATTCTTCATCATGTCAAGTCTCACACGAATGTACTTTGAACTTTGTCTTGGCTGGAGTCATCAACACTCCCTCTCAACTAGGAAGGCATTCTTCACCAAGTTAGTTTGGTGATGTCTGCAATCTGCTCATGTGTAGGAAGGTATTGCATGTGTGATTTTCCTCTATATCATATCTTTAATATAAGGATATTTCATCTCATCGTGTTTCGATCCATCATAAAACACTGGGTTCTCGAGGAGCTTTACACGCGACTCTTGGTTATCACCATAGGATCCATCTCATGGTCAAGTAAATCTGTCAGAAGCTTGTGAAGCCACATTGCTTCGCACACTCGATGTTATATACTCTGCCTCTGTGGTACTCAAGACCACAAAGTTTTGTTTCTACTGCATCAGGAAACCATGGAAAACTTCACAGTAGAACAACAACTGGATGTATTCTTCCGGTCCACTATACTTTCTGCTAAATCTAAATCGGCATATCTTGCAAACTCAAGTTCACACTGGAGGCATATCTCAGGTCATATCCAACTATGCCTCGTATATATCTCAATACATGTTTTTTTGTTGTCTAGTGAGTTTATCTCGGTTGACTCATGAAACTACTAATCACATTCAATGCATGGCATGAATCAAGTATGGTGTTATCCAGATACATCAGTGATTCAATCAGTTCTGGATCAGTCTTGTCTGAATCATCATCAATATTTTTCTTTAGATCCATCACGGTGAATTTTGCATTCTGTCATACTGAACTTATTTAATATTTTCACTATATATTTTCCTTGGCTCGGGAAAATATCATCGGTCCTCTATCATACTTTTTGTCCCAAGAAGTAGTGCATCATAATTAGATTCTTCATCTCAAATTATGAAGTCAAGAATTACTTGTATCCAACAACAAGGCTTTCTGAATAATTCATCAAAATCAAGCTCTCGTCACCAATACTGTAATAATATAGATTTGGATCAGCAACACTCTTGTTGAAATCCAAACNTATAGTTTCCAACTCATGGATGGTAGTACGGATGGAAGTGTATTAGGTTTACTAGATCAAGTGTCTCATCATAAACAACTCCCTCTGTTTGTGAGAAACCTCTGGCAATAGATCTCGTTTTGTATTTATCGACACTTCCATGAGTTGCATGCTTGATCTTATAGATCCACTTGGAAGTTACCACAGACTTCCCTTCTGGTCGCTGAATAATATCTTATACATCATTATTTAAGATGTACTGGTATTATTCTGTTATGGCATCTTGCCATACCTGTTCTCCTGTTGCTTCTCTAAGACAAGGAGGCTCAACATCAATGAAGTGGCTCATGACTGAAGGATAGCTCAAAAATCTCTTTTTATTTCTCGGGATGTGCCTTGAGAGGCTTGTATGTTTCTATGCCTCTTGCAGAGTGAGTCTAGGTAGGCCTTCTATGCCCTACTGCAATATCTTTGAACATATCAACTGGAGAAACTGGATCAACTGGAATAATGTATGTATCTCTCTGAACTGCTGAAGGGGGAGAAGGTATTGTCTTACTGTCAATCTCCATCTGAGATTCTCTGGATCTTTGACCAAAAACTCATAGGATCCAGGGATGTCGATCTAGAATGTATTTGAAGATTCACTGTATCCTTTCTTTCTAAAGGATCTAGCTTGGACTTCTTCTCTTTGGATACATGGAAATACATTAGGCACCCAAATAACCTGAAGTGTTCAATCTCAGGCTTCATTCTAGTGAAGACTTCTTCGGGAGTTATGTTTTTTTCAAAGTCTGGTGAAGAATCTTGTTCTAAACATATACTATGTCATCCATGCTTCTGCCCATAGAATCATAGAAAGATTATGATCATGTATTATTGAATTGGTTTCCCCAATGATGGTTCTATTCTTCCTCTTTCTCAAATAGTTTCGACTCCCTCTGAGTCAAGTGGCTCCCTCTAAAGGATAAACATCTTCCTTTGATCTTAACCTGTCTGGAACAAGAAAACAAATGGAACCAAAACAAGAATATCTCCTAAAAGAGAATAATGATCGTATCTCTAAAATCAAAACAATTTAAGGATTATTGTCACAACTACAACACTTACTTGTAATGTAGAAAACTTTAGAAATATAGGTTTAGAGGAATGACAATTACAACAATCAAACCTGGAGTCTTCACTTCCAGTGTGTTGTTCCTCTGAATGCAATGAGATCCTTCTGGATCCATGACTTCAGCAAAAGGTTTCTTCGTCCTACAATTACCCTTATGACAATGATACAAATAATATATATACAAGTGCATACATGAGGGTGCTGATATGATTTTTCCAATGGCACATGGTTGATCTATGTCCTCTGACATCTTCATGAAGGAGGCAGTAACAGTGTCACCTTTTTGTATCACCCACAATAAGTCTTCCTTTGAAGTCTTGTCTTCCAGGAACTTGAAGTTGCTTGATCCATCAAGCGTATCTTCCATCTTAGTTATGTTCATCATAATTTTATATTCTTCACAAACCCTTGTCAACTGGGATAGAAAACTTAATGGCTTGGCTAGGCTAGGCTAACACTTTTAGGTTTTTTTGGACTTATGACTGCCAACAATAAGCATTTGAAAGATAGGAGAACACTGGTGAGTTGAAGAGCTCCTTCAATGAGTTGCAGAAACCATAATTCTAGATTATTTGCGAAATTTAGCAAAACCCTAGAAACCCTAGGGCCAAAATTTCAAAATGCTCGAAATGTCACTCTGAAAGTCTCTGGAGGTGCGTTGGAGGAGGTCGTACTCTCCTATTCCAAAATTAGCCCGAACGTTCAAGTAGTAAGGATTGAAACACCTCAGAAAGGAGGGTCGTACGAATTTTCTAGAAACCCTAGGAGGGTTGTACGGTTCTGCAAAAAAGGGAGGAGACTGGTGGATGCTTGTGCAATGGGTTCTTTGAAACCTATGCTCTGATACCATGTTGATTTTCTATAAGAATGGTTAACCATGAAGTTCATTCCATTTTAGCATTTGATAACCATTAATGTTGCAGCAACCAAGATCATAAGAAGAAGCACCATGCACAAGAACACAAAAAGTATCCTCGTAAACCCTTCTCAACAAGGGAAGAAAACCCAGCCAAA
>SNQJ01S0044404.1:44189-59676 GCA_010110895.2 Picea sitchensis | reverse complement strand
AGGATCCTGACCTTGAAGGTGACCATTACCCTGAGGTGTTTTTAAATGAAATTGCTAATCACCAGATTATTCAGCTGCCTAGCAATCACATTCTGAGGGGACTAGTCCCTTTAGAAAGATTGTTCGATGGGAATGATGTGGCAATAAAGGGTAGGGTTTCAGATGAAGATGTTGACACAACTGAGTGCAACATTGGCACACAGGAGGAACCTAAGTTTGTCAATTTTTCGAGCAGTTTGACCAGAGAACAGAGGGCCGAATATACCGAATTATTAAGAGAATTTGCTGATGTGTTTGCGTGGACCTATGAAGACCTCAAGACATATGACACATCTGTCATTGAACCAAAAATCCCACTGAAGGAAAAGGCTAAACCATTTAGGCAAAGCTAAGACGGATAAACCCTATGTTGCTGCCTGTCATGGAAAAAGAAGTGAAGAAGTTGTTAGATGCCCAAATCATTGTCCCCTTGAGATATTCTGAATGGGTGGCCAATTTGGTCCCGGTAAGGAAGAAAAGTGGTGAGATCAGGCTTTGCGTCGACTTCAGGAATCTGAACAGAAGCTCAAGAAAGGACAACTACCCCCTACCTAAGATGGAACACATATTGCAGGGGTAACTGGTGCATCTAGGATATCCATGACTGATGGATTTTCTGGCTATAATCAGATATCGGTCATGCCAGAGGACAGGGGAAAGACAACCTTCACCACTCCTTGGGGCACATTCATGTATGCCAAAATGTCGTTTGGACTAATGAATGCAAAAGCAACATTTCAACGAGCCATAGACATAGCCTTCATCGGGGAGAAATACCAGTTTGTGGTGATCTATTTGGATGACATCGCAGTCTTCTCCAGGTCTGATAAAGAGCACTGTTATCACTTAAGGAAAGTTTTCTTGAAGTGTCGGAGGTTTGGCCTATCCTTAAACCCCAAAAAATATTTGTTTGCTATGAAGGAGAGGAAATTGTTAGGTCATATAGTATCAACAGAAGGAGTGAGGATTGATCCCAACAGGGTAGAGGCAATTCAAACTTTGTCACTTCCTCGGTCTAGAAAGGAAGTTTAAGACTTTTTGGGGAAGATTAACTTTCTGAGGAGGTTCATCTCAAATTTCGCTGAGATGGTGAAACACATCACAACCATGCTCAGGAAAGGAAAAGAAGTAAAATGGATTGTTGAACCCAAGGAATCCTTTATCCAAATAGTAAGGGAATTGACTGAGGCACCTGTGCTGATCAGTCCTGACTATTCCAAAGACTTCCTAGTTTTTTCTTTCGCTTCTTTTGATACAGTAGCAGCGGTCTTACTGCAGAAAAATGAGGAAGGGCTAGAGAAACCCATTGCCTTTTTCAGTAAAGCATTAAGAGATGCTGAAATCAAGTATGAAATCATGGAGAAATAGGCCTATGCCTTGGTGAAAGATCTCAAAGCTTTCAGAGTCTATGTCTTGCACTCAAAAGTGACTGCATACGTTCCTTCAGCCTCTGTGAAGGACATCCTTATACAGCTTGACATAGATGGGAGAAGAGGTAAATGGATTGCCAAAATCTTGGAGTTTGATCTGGAGATTAAGCCCACCAAGTTGATAAAGGGGCAGGGTTTAGCCAAGCTACTGGCTTAATCCAATTGCAAAGCCTTGCGGATCAGCTTCATCAATGCTTGTTCAGAAAATCAGCAAGTTGAGTTATCCAACAAAGGTTCTCAGGGTGACTTATCGCTAGCAGGATGCACCTGGTAAAGAGATATCTTGTATTTTTTGCAAGAGTTGAAGCCTCCTGATGGAATGGGAAAGAGTAAGGCGAGAGATTTAAAGCTCAAGGTGGTCAGATATTGCCTCATTGACCGAGCCTTGTACTGGAAAGACCCTCTAGGGGTGTTTTTAAGGTGCCTGAATCCACAAGAAGCCCAGAATGTTATGTTTGATTTCCATAGCGGCCTTTGTGGGGGGCATCATTTCTGGAAGACCACAGCTCACAAAATCCTCAGGGCTGGGTATTACTGGCCCACTTTATTCACTGATGTCTGCAGAGAAATTAGAGCCTGCATCAAATGCCAAAAGTTCTCAGGAAAGCAACAGCTTAGACCACTGCCATTGAAGCCTGTAGTGGCTTCAGCTCCTTTTCAGCAGTGGGGGTTGGACTTCATCGGGGAAATCCATCCTCCCTTAAGTGGCCAACATAGATGGATCCTAACTGCAACAGACTATTTCACCAAGTGGATAGACGCTGCCCCCACCAGAAGTGCATCACACAAAGTAATTATCAGCTTCCTGGAGGATATCATAGCCAGATTTGGCTGCCCCAGCAGGATTGTCACTAATAATGTTGCTTCATTCAAATCTAAGCCTCTAATTGAGTTCTGTGAGTAGTTCCAGATCTCTCTAATTCACTCTACCCCCTATTATCCTTAAGGAAATGGACTGGCAGAATCTTCCAATAAAAGCCTAATCAAGCTCATTAAAAAATTATTGGAAGACAATAAGAGGGCTTGGGATTCAAAGCTCAAATTCACCCTATGGGTTGATCGAGTGACAACGAAGAAGTCCCTAGGCACCTCACCTTTTCAGCTGGTCTGCGGAACAGAAGCGGTTTTTCCCACTCAGCTCGCCTTACCTGTAGCGAAGTTCTTTCAATATTATGAAGGAGAGCCGAATCATATGGTCAAAAGGATTCATCAGAGGGTGGAAGTACAACAGATCAGGGAACAGGTGATGGACGCAGCTCATAGTCATCAGCAGAAGATCAAACAGGCCTTTAACAGGAAGGTCAGGAAGAAGGACTTTGAGATCGGGGATTTGGTGCTTAAGTGGGATGCACCCAGACAGGATAAGGGAAAACACAGCAAGTTTGACGCCCTATGGATCGGGCCCTTCAAAGTCTCTGAGGTTTTCTCAAATAATACGTACAGGTTGCAGGATTTGGAGGGTGAAGAGGTTTTCAATAGCCCAGTAAATGGGCATTCTCTGAAGAAATGTTTTGTTTGAGCCTTAAACGACTCCTTTGTTTGTAAATATTGTCCTTTTGGTTCTTTGTTTATTTTTATTTTTATTTTTCGGCTTAGTAAATGACTCCATAGCCCAATAGCAAGGCTCTGAAGCTGCAAAATGAATTCTTAGAGCATCGCAGGGACGACCCTATCCCCCATGGAGCCTAATGTTAGCAACAATTCGTGTCTTGGGCATAAGAGTATCCAGGTCTGTAGACTGCACGACAAGCGCCCAAGCGTAGCACAGAAAAATCGCGTTTCTAGCTACCAATCAAGTGAGCGGGTGAAGTTATGTTGTCAACAGCCAAGATCCATCTATAGAGTAGATCGAAGATCGACGGGTAATCGCGGTTAGCAGAGTTGCGCCAGGATTAGCGCAATGGATAGCGCTTATATATCACCAACAAGATCTCAATCGTCCATCCCGGAGGAGCACATGGTGCACGATTAGGATCTATCGCCTCTTCGCGCATCGCGACTTTGAAGAGCAAGGACTAGCTCCCTCCCATCTACGAGACGCGAAGTGTCGAAGGCGCCCAGTGTCGGGCCCACAATATTGCTAAGATGTTCAGGGTCGTCCGATTAGACAGGGGCACATGGTGCATGATTAGGCTCTATTGCCTCTTCGTGCATCGCGACTTTGAAGAACGAGGATCAGCCTCCTCCCAGCCACGAGACGCGAAGTGCCGAAGGCATCCGGGATGTGGGCTCACAGTCTCGCCGAAATAATCCGGGCCGTCCGATCAAACAGGGACACGTGGTGTGCGATTAGGCTCTATCGCCTCTTCGCGATGTATGCAAGATGTGAAGGCGTCCAGGACCCGGGCCCACAGTCTCGTCGAAATAATTCGGGTCGTCCGATCAAACAGGGACACGTGGCGCGCGATTAGGCTCTATCGCCTCTTCGTNCCCAGCTGCGAGACGCAAAGTGTCGAAGGTGTCCGAGATGTGGGCCCACAGTCTTGCCGAAATAATTCGAGCCGTCCGATCAAACAGGGACACGTGGTGTGTGATTAGGCTCTATCGCCTCTTCGCGATGTACGCGAGATGCGAAGGTGTCCAGGACCCGGGCCCACAGTCTCGCCGAAATAATCCAGGTCGTCCGATCAAACAAGGACACCTGGCACGCGATTAGGCTCTATCGGCTCTTCACGCATCACGACTTTGAAGAGCGAGGATCAACCTCCTCCCAACTGCGAGATGCGAAGTGCCGAAAGCGCTCAGGAATTCGGCCCACGGTCTTGGCGCCCAATCACGGAGAAACATGCCTGGGGAAAAGGCACTAGCGTGCACCATATGATAAAGACGGGTCCCGGAACGCCGACATCATCGCAGCCATCCATCCAAAGGGACGCGTGGCGTCCGATCAAGCCATGTTGGCATTTCACCTATCGTGACTTTGAAGCACAAGGAGCAGCCTTCTCCCATCCACGAAACGCAAGATGTCGAAGGCGTTCAGGACTCGGGCCCACAGTATCGCTGACATCATCGCAGTCGTCCATCCAAAGGGATGCGTGGCGCCCGATCAAGCCATGTCAGCATTTCGCCCGTTGCGACTTTGAAGAGCAAAGATCAACTCCTTCCTATCCACGAACCTCGAAACACCGAAAGCGCCTGTGAGGATAAGCGCAGGATCACGACCCGTGGTCACTTGGGGAAATAGAAAGAGTTGTGCAAAAGGGGCCAAAAGCGTCAAAGTTAGCTGCAGAAAGGATCGCCGCGATCTCCAGGTGCCAATCCGACTCAGTCTCAATCCTGGTTCCTGCTAGGAGTAAATGAAGGTGGGAGGAGGTGGTTGAAACCTCTCCTCACTCATTAATTGTAAGGTATGGAGGATCTGGCAAGCAGTCTGCCCGAGACGGTCCTATTTGCCGATTTTTTCCAAAGAAGCCATGTTGAGTCCTCAACTAACTAGAGAAGTCTGCACACGCTAACTCGGCACTTAATGGCTCAGCTACCCCCTTGCAAGAGCCATGCACAGTTAAGGTGGCGTCTAACGAAGGATTTCCATCCGAGTTTGACTGAAGAGAATCCATGCCTTGGAGGTCCGAGCACGCCTCTGTGGGGTGAATTTTTCTGAGTATATGTACTCAGTTTTTGTATTTTTGAAGGTATCAATGGTAGAGCAAAGCTCCTGATTGTAAATTTTTAACAGAGGCTCTAGTTCTCTGGTTATGTATCTTTATGTGAGATTTCTTGTTTTATAATAGACAGTTTTCTTATCCCATCTAATTTCATCTCATACTGAGAGAGTTCATGATCGACTGATTCATGTGAATTACTGTGACTGTGTTATGATAAAGGATTTATTATGACACTGTTATATTCTCCAGTGTTGCCTATATTTGAGTGTGAGAAGATCTTATGTTCAAGTTTTCCGTCTACAGGCTGTTAGAAGCCTAATGCCTATAGCAGCCCTCAGCCTTTCCTCACAGAAGTCTTCCTCCTATTCACCCTTTTACTACAACTCGTTGTCTGAAGTTTAACTAAGACCTCACCTACCTGCACATGTCCAGCCTAGTTTCGGTGTTAGAACGATATTGTTCCGAGTTTTCTTCCACTTGATCACCCTCTATAAACAAATCGTGACATAAACTGATGGGCGTCAGGCTCTGCTACTGCTGCAATCCATGAGTGACTTCCAACGCCAACAACTTGATGTCTTCCTATGTGCAAGAAGCAGGGCATTGTGCATTGCACATAGCTTATTTTCTCTCCTAGAGGCAAGTCTATTGCTTTTGATAAAGTGAATGAAGCTATATGTAGGATTGTTAACAAAACTAGACCAATCGACCCCAAATATGTGAATCAAACTGAAACCGAAAAAAACTGGACCAAAAAACCAATCGACCAATAAATACATAAAATATTCAAACTTCAAAATTCGAACATATATATTAAATATGTAGTGATATGAGTCCAATCCATTATACAAAAATATGCAAAGTTTATCATGTATATAGCAAGTAAGGGTGCATATAACCAAAATCACACCAAGTGCAATCCA
This sequence comes from Picea sitchensis, assembly GCA_010110895.2. Lineage (NCBI taxonomy): Eukaryota > Viridiplantae > Streptophyta > Pinopsida > Pinales > Pinaceae > Picea > Picea sitchensis. The sequence goes on along the minus strand of SNQJ01S0044404.1, from coordinate 53,679 downwards.
TCTGTGCACAAAAATACATCAACAAAGAGGCTCTAAATGGCCTCTAGGGTCCAAAAGAAATCATGCTACAACAAATAAGTACATATCATCCAAATCATTGTCTATATTAGGATCTTCATCATTAGTGTCACATATGATAAAATACCATACCTAATAAGTGATTTTACTCGAGTGAAGGGTACATCATTTTACTAGGGTCGTGATAGAAAAGTTCAACAATCAATGTCACCAACATTGAGGTACATAGAGCGCTTGGTGTTCTTGATTAAATGTCAGTTCAATACCCTCATACATGATAGAATCTAGTGGAAACATTGCAATCCTGACAATCTTGAAACGCTGAAAAGCATTAAGTATGTTGAATTTTGAATGGGGCCTAAAATTCTACTTTCTCCATAGGAAGTCCAACGAGGTTGGAACCAATCTCAAACAATTAATGGTAATGCTAAAAATTTAAGTAAAATGATGAAAATGAAAAATAAAGGAGAATGTCATTTTTACATTAAGAATTTAATATTAGCATTAATTACTAGGGTGGGTGAAATGGAGGGAGGAGAGGATGCTCAAAATTTCCCCTTTTGGGGGACGTTGTAATGTCCCCCTCTCGTTGAAAGGAGTCAAGGAGAACTTAGTATTCTAGTCACCCCTCTAGACTATAGTCCAATGAAAGAGGTAGGAGGCACTTAAGAAGTCACTAGGTGAATCAATTTTATTTTATTAAAGTGACTTGGGAAAAAAGGGATTAATGACTTAAAGGGAAATTAGAGCAAACACATTAGAAGAAGTCATAAAGTAACTTAATGAAGAATTAGAAGATGGAGGTATAAAAGAAAGAGGAGGGTGTCTCACTCTTCATTCATGTTATTCTTCTATTGAGGTCATTTGAGTTATGCAACTTACATTTTGAGGGTTTTGAGTCAAGAAACCCTAGAGACTAGCAAGGAGGTGAAAGATCCCTTTGTTCCTGGTCCAAGCTTGGCCAAGGAGGTGAAAGATTCCTCCCTCACCATTCTATCCAATCTAGATCCAATCCTTGAGAGGTTTGTACAAGCAGGGCGCAGTTGAAGGGTTTTTCAAGCAGGTCGGACACACCATTTGAAGGAGGAAGTATTTGATTTGCCTTGTGGAGGTTAGATCTTCAGAGAAATACTCTACAGGGGTGATTGCCATCTCCCTAGCGCCCTTTTGCATCAGTTTTTGGAGGGTTTCATCTTGCATAACTATTTTATTCTTCAAGAAGGCGCATTTGTTGAACAAGGGCACACCAGTCCTTGAGGAGGAAGTGAGATAGAGGGTTTTCTCAAGGGGTTTGGCCCCAACCTTGTTCCACAAGTTATCTATAGCCTCGATCTATAGTTTGACAGTATTTTCATGAGATTTGGAGGCCATCTTCAAGCGGGGAGAAATATGAAGTATTTCCAGCCAGTCAAGGGATATTCCAACACCAAATCCAACCATTGAAGGACGCACTTGCATCATATCTGAGGATTTCATCTTACAAAGGAAAGAAATTGATCTTGTCTTGATCATTACTCATCTATTGGAGAGTCTTGAGACTCTATATCTCTACATATTTGTATCTGAAGGAACATTACACCCCAAATCTCCTTATTTTGGCTATATTGTACCAAATCTCCAGATCTGTGCATGAAGATCAACTTATACTATTAAATAAAGGTCAAATCTGAAGTTTCTTTCATTTGTTGTATTTTCTTATATCTTATGGTATTTCTCTAGCATTGTTCTTCTTCTATGCTATTAAACTTATCCCTAAGCACCTAGTGCGCAACTTCTAAAGAAAACCTACAAAACAAAACAAACAAAAATCAGATCTACCTTCAAGTTGCCCAGTAGAATAGCTTGGGAACATTCCCGACGCCCAAAAGCACCATTTTGGGAAAACAAATCCTCCAAACTAGAGAAATGTTCCCCCTGCGTTTCCCACATTTCCCCAAAGGAAATGTGGAAAAACGTTTCCCCAAGAACCCCCATCTCGAGAGTGTTTAAAAATAAGTTTTTCTATTAATGCCTTCCCCCCACCCACCTTGCAGAATTCCCCAAGAGACCCCATCCTAGGAGCGTAGGAAACGTGGGGCTCGCACCCCACCTTGGGGACATGTCCAATGGAACATTGTTTTAAATGAAAATATTGTCCTCGCAACGGTGCATCCACTTTATAAATTTAGAACCAAAATTCATCCTACTCCGTGGAAAGAGCAGATGATGAATGTTTAGAACAAGAGTGCCTCCAAAACGTGGAATGGATCCCCAACAATGTGAAATCTAGTTCATGTAATATCCCTCCAAAACGACTGCCTGTGGCATCCACATTCATTGGAAACTCGACATTCATTCAGGTAATGATCCGGAGAGTGAGCGAGTAGTTTATTGTCATGTTCAAAGTTTCGTGCATTATTACTCTAGTGAGTGCATGGATGAGATGAGTTCATAGAACCATAGAGTAACATGAATGATTGGGTGTCTGAATACACGCGATATCAGCATGCTAGCAAAAAGGATGATGAAAATACATGCGATATCAACATGCTAGCACAGAGGATGATGGATTAGTGGTGATGAAGAATCAGTGTAGGAGAGCTAGAAATCAAGAACTCACCTCTGGATAGAAACTAGAGCATAGAAGCTTGTTCTTTCATCGATGCTCAATCTCAACAATGTTGAAATTTTCCTTTAGTGTTGCAATGACCATATGTGAAGCTTCGATAGCTCCCCACCTTTGATTTATTAACTTTTCACCCGCTGATTGCACTTGATTTCCATGAATATATAGGTGGAAGATGTCTCTTATACTTGGGCACATGATGTTCCCATAAAACGTGTCATTAAGGAGATTTGACTAGGATCTCCACCCACTTCTTCAAAGAGCAGCAAGGGTTGGAATTTCAAACTGTTAAAGGCCGTCAAACTTGACGGTTTCTACTATTCTAATGCCCGTTTTAGTTTTAAAGAAAGAGGTTGACGGTTTCCTGAAATTTTTTACCGTATTTGAGGTGCAAATTGGTCCGTGACGGGCAATTTGCCCGTCAAATTCCATCCAACACATTACCAATTGGTTAAATTTAAAAATGCAGATCATGATATGGAGAAATGTACGCATCCATATGAAATCTTGTCTAGAATACTGAAATAAGTATCCTTAAGAAATGTCTGGAATATTGAAATAAGTATTTTCAAGAAATCTTGTTTGGAATATTGCAGTGACAGGTTTCAAGTAATGAAGAAAAGTATGCATCCCTATCAAATCTTGTCTAGAATACTGAAATAAGTATCCTTAAGAAATCTTGTTTGGAATAATGCAACGATAGGTTTCGAGTAGGAAACTTATCAGTTCAATATTCCTGTTTTCAGAACAAAATGTGCATATTTTGGATAGAGATCATGTCACTGTAATGTTCCGAACAAAAGACTTTTATGATGATTGACCACAATTTCCCTCACATTTACTTGTTTACAGAGTGAGGTCCTCATTAGTCATAGGAATCAGTGCAACCACTTGGGAAGAAATGTCCTCAATGGTCCATTTACCCAAGAAATTCCCTCGCCCATCTCCATCAGGTTTAGAGCAACCAGATCATTGCCATCTGGACTGGGAACATTAAATTTAGTCTTGTGCCATATCATCCATTGATTCTTAAGGAAGTCGGATCTTACATCCCATGGTTTATCAGCTGTGCTTTGACCCGTATAAAAGCCTAACTATTCACCTTTCAATCCACGTGATGTCTATTGTTGTAAGGACAAATCACGTGGTCCAGCGTTGAATCCTTTCAGTACAACTAGACCAGTGATTCCTGCACCTTCTGTATCAAAAAATAACCGGTAGTTCTCTATGCCAAATTTTGTACTTATTTTTTCTGATTTCAAAGTCTTAAGCTTCAGTAGTGTGATACGAAATGCTACTATTACCTACTCAGTAACCTGCAAATTCTCCATTGAGAAAAGTATGTAAAAGCATGTCCCAACGATTCCACATAGAGAATTGGTTGAGTCACGTCATGAAGAAATGGTTCGATGTGATCGACTTGGACACTTATTGGGTACCGTAAGTAGTAACCAGAGTGTCCAATCGTATTTAGCTATTCAACTAACTAAACTGGACTTGGAGAATTCATCACTTACCGAAACTCCTTTCTCATGCAGAAAAACTCCAATTTGGTCCTATGTTCCCAAAATTCTCTGTTTTCATAGAAATAGCTCCTGCCGATGGTATATTTGTTGGCTTCATTTGTACAAAAGTGCTCTGGGAACCAATCTTTGCAGTATTGAAGACAACTTTTTTTCAATCAAGGGGGATGCTGACAGACCACACAGGCAAACGATGAGAATGCCCCTTGAACTTCACAGTTGCATCAAGCCGGTATTTATATTAGCAAGGAATGTTGCACATATCCCAGGTCCCACTGAGTAAACATGTTCCTCTGTCCCAGAACCAAGACATTTGTATTAGGGATCTGCACTGACCAACGATACTTCACAAAGTTTAATGCCTTCGTGTAGCTCCTCAAGGTGCTTCCATTCAGTTTGCCTCAAAATACAATATTCATCAATGGGAGCATCATAGTAAAAGCTGTTAACAATAAAAGGTCTCCTCTTGTGCGACCAAAATGTGCTCCTCTATCATTCATATAATAGTTTTGAAATGTACCCTGTCCATGGACAAAGAGTGCAGCAACAGAAATCAAGGTCTGTTGGATCCTTAAAAACAGAATTTTTTACAATCATGTCTACAAAAAAATCGATCATTCAAATCAGCAAATGCCTCTTGACTACTTAAGTGAATCAGGATTAGCAATTTGTATAATACACTATCTGACTACCTGCAAAGACGTTGAGATGGTACTTACCAGCAGACTCAACAATGGAACTGCTGTAGAACATTAAACTGTCGATTCAACTGAATTTGCTGTAGAAGAGACAAGCCAATTCCAATCTACAAAATCTCATTTTTAAGCAACAATCAGAATCCAATGTCATAAATCCTTATCACATTGGCCCAAATACTANGGAACTGCTGTAGAACATTAAACTGTCGATTCAACTGAATTTGCTGTAGAAGAGACAAGCCAATTCCAATCTACAAAATCTCATTTTTAAGCAACAATCAGAATCCAATGTCATAAATCCTTATCACATTGGCCCAAATACTATAAAAACAGCAAAAAGAGAAGCACACGTTCTTCCATTTGTACTTGAAATGTTGACAATTATAAACTTGAAGTTAGATGGTATTCATATCTTCTCTCTCGTAGTTCAGAGAATTTGATACCGATTTCAGCAAATGCCTCTTGACTACCTAAGTGAATCGGGATTGGGAATTTGTGTAATACACTATCTGACCACCTAAAAATATGCTGAGGTGGTACTTACCAGCAGACTCAACAATGGAACTGCTGTAGAACATAAAACTGTCCATACAACTGAATTTGCTGCAGAAGAGACAAGCCAATACCAATCTACAAAATCTCATTTTTAAGAAACAAACAGAATCCAATGTCATAAATCCTTATCACGTTGACCCAAATACTAGAAAAACAGCAAAAAGAGGAGCATACATATTGTTCCATTTGTACTTGAAATGTTGGCAATTATAAACTTGAAGTCAGAGGGTGTTCATATCTTCTCTCTCATAGTTCAGAGAGTTTGATACCGATTTGATGATTACTTTCTTTAGTCACACTCTAAAATGTAATAAGATATTGTGTAAGTTAGAACTATGATTTATCCCAAAAACAGAAATCCAAATCACCAAGTAGAATCTTTTCTACATACATCCAAGAAATGAACGCTGGGGCACAATATTTTGTAACCTTGACTTCATTTACTTCAAGGGAGACATCAGTATCGTAGCCATGGAAATGAAGGTTCAAACTTCAAACTCTATATTTCATATATAACTCACCAGTGATCTTGGAGATTCTGGGATGTGAAAGAGTCCAAGAGCCAAGAATGTGCAAGGGATTACACCTAGACGTCTGGGAACTAATAACCATAAAAAATTCTCAAAAGCATCAAAACATGGGCAAATGAACGGACTTTGAAAATTTATCCTTATTAATCCTGCATACAGCAATTGTAAAAGGTCTCTAGGCAAGGAATAACCTACTTATATATGTCAGCATAATACCAATAGTTACAAGAAGCTGCTCCAAAAATAGCCAGTGATTAGTCAGTAATGAGATTTGCAATTTAGTTGCAATAATCCTTATAATACAGTAATATTTTATTACGATATCACATGTGATTGTTACAATGCTTCCCCGAGAGTACTTGGGAGATATTTCAGCTATGTATATAGGTAACTACAGTGATTATGCTACACTTTGCCTATCAGATTCATATCAAACCAATAATTTTGTCAAAACAAAAACATACATATCAAACCAATAATTTTGTCAAAACAAAATAAACACACATCTCTCCCTCCAACATACATAGATACACTAAACACAAATCTCTCTCTTCAACACATGCAAAGACCAAAACTTCAATAATATTCACTCATCTGTATATTTTCCAAAAGGAAGGTGTCAACTCACAGTGAAAAAGACAAATCCCACTCCAAATCCTGTTTGCAATCAACCCAAATACAACAGTGAAGCATTCTAAACATATAGAAACAACACAGGCAGTGAGGATTGGTTTCAAGTTTGTAGGCATAAAAGGAACTCTACCTCCAAATACTAGAAACTAGCCACTCAAATTTTTTGTCCACGTTGTGGGCATGTTTCGTTGAGAGTAAACCCATCAGCTGGTTGTTTGAACGCCTAGTAGTTGTCTGTCTGTGGCTTTGAACTACATTTATTGTTCTTTCGGAGTCTGCTCTGCTCCCTTAGAGGTTTAGGGATTGAATTCATAAACTTTGTATACAACTATACATATTTTTTATTTTTTTCATGAAATGAAATATTGACAAGATTTTGAATTTAATAATCTGATATACAATTGTATAGGTTTTTCTGATTTTGTTCATTAGCTGAAACATCCACAAAAAAATTATTTTGTTAGAAGAAAAGGTATCCTATTACTATCATAGATTCATCTTAACCTTGAATCTTTGTATTAAATTTGGTCTGGAGGGTATGATGCAGAACCTTGTATGTCAAACTTCATGAGTTCAATACTACAGCCTGGATCTTTGTATTAAATTTGGTCTGTAGGGTAGGATGCAGAACCTTGTATGTCAAACGTCATGAGTTCAATACTACAGCCTGCCCTTGTCTTGAGGTTGTAACCTTTACTATCAAATGTCATTCCTTTTCCAATTAAGGCAACCTTAGTCTTATACATATCCAGTTGGAGGCTTGTATCAAAGGTGAATGAACTTTGGAGGGTTTGCAGATGGTCGCCACAAATAAATGTGATCCATTTTCAACCCTTTGAATTGCTCTATATCTAATATCTGCACAGTGAGTACAACATTGTAAGCAGAATCAATGTTGTGTCCTCATTTGCAAGTGCACATGGAATAATTAATTTTACAGTTGCATTTACAAGCTGCCTGGTCAGACTAACCTTGGAAAAAACATGCTGGATATACTTAAACTTTTGTTCAAACTCAGGACTTCTGCCGAATCTGAGAAAATGGAAGCACTAGGCAAAATGCTTCTTTCCCTCTGACTTGAAGTAATTGTCCTCAAAAATACCCAGAAGCACCCCTGCTGCTTTGTCGATATGGTATTGAACTTTAAAGAAATAGAAAGATCTTTGGTCGATTCTAGAGTCACAACCACTTCAGTGGCTTGGAAAGACTTAGTAGCTCTAGCAAGACTCTCCGCAAAACCCTTCAATGACTTAGTTAAAGAAGCAACGCATTCTTTATAGGACCAAGAAATCTCCCACTCTTTTAAAACCAAGACCAAGAAGCCTCACCAATGCCGCCAACATGAAAATTAGGAAAAATGAAATCGTTTAAAATGAAAAGTTTAAAATAAATGATATGACGAGATGTTGATGAAATAGACAAAAAATTATGAGAGATAAATAAACTTACAAAGAATTGTTTTAAGTTTTATCCTCTACAGGAAAAACACTGAAGGTTAAATTTCTGCACAAGAGGAAAACAATACTAAGAAATACTTGTGAACATCAAAGTTGCAAGTGATTTCATAATTATAGTAAAATCATTTCTCCTAATATCATAGAAGACAATGAAAATTAACAAGTTGATTGAAGATACTTTAAGATAAAATTCCTTAATTGAGTGCACTTACCTTACTACAGCACTAGGAGGTATAATTTCTGGGGAAGTAGTGTTGATTTGTGTCATCTAATAGTATCATAGCTTATTGTAGACTATGTTCTTAGAGGAGAGACTCATGGATGGAATGAACTCTTACATAGTATTGCATAATGCGAGTCAAGTCAGCGGGACACAAGAAGACTTAACTCTATTCTAAGTCATCCCCTAAAAGGACAATAAAACTTAGTTATATTCTCATACTTATGCCAAATGTTAAAGGACAGCAACTTAATGAAAAAAGTAAATTTGAGACCACTCATTGTCACATAAAGGTATGTCCTACCGAATTTCCAAAATTGATGAACAATCATATATAAACTGTAATGTTCCCAAGCCAATTTTTTTGCTTGGAACACTAACTAACCACTGATTTGATTATTAATTGTTGTGTATGCAGGTTGGCCATGAACATTTTGGCCTTAGGGTTTATTCAGTTATTCAGTCACAGATTATACAAGAACCATTGCCATCATATGGAGATCATCAACAATACATAAGATAGGAACCACAAACAAGATCTGAACTTTATTATAGGAAAGCAAGCACCTAATACAAATAGATAAGCAGATTTGGAATAGCTTCAGATGGCTTCAAGACAATAATAGAGCTGCATACAAAATGCTCCCGGAGATACAAATCAAGCCTCCCAAAGGCTGCAATAGAACATGAACGCTCAACTGCAAAACTAGGGTTTTAGCCTAACACTCAAGCTGTTGGTACGGCCTGCTGAAGACAATGTATACCAGGGGCTCGACCCTCCTGAAGATGAATACCCCAAATGCTGCTAGACTCCTTCCAATGATTGATCAAGGCAATGGTAGCCTCCCCCTGAAGTATGGAGCATCAACACTGAAGCTTCCTCCCCAAACTGCAGAAACCCTAAACTGGTACAGCCCTCCTGAAACCCTGGATATGGCCAATAGTTCGACCTAGTTGAATAATGGCTCTGAATCCCCTGACACTCTCTAGGATGATAGATCGGGCAACCACAAACCCTTGAGAGAAGTTTCAAGGTCAGATCTGGCCTATGGCCTTCTAGATCTGAGAAACACTGAATCACCAAATCGTCCTCTTCCTCCTGAATCGTCCCAACCTGCATGTTGGCGACGGAAGTCACTCCTGGATTGCTAGCAGGAGCAGAGCCCGACGCCCATCAGTTTTATGTCACAGTTTGTTTATAGATGGGGTGACCGAATGGAAGCCAACTCAAAACGATATCATTCCAACTCC
>SNQJ01S0044404.1:23289-44179 GCA_010110895.2 Picea sitchensis | reverse complement strand
GAATGGAAGAAAAATGGAACAAGAAAGAAAGAGAGAGAGAGAGAGAGAGGAAAATCAAGTAGCATAACAATAGCTCAAGATATGGTAAAGAGGAAGTAAGGAGAGGGATCTATTTATACTTGGAGATGCAAACTCACCCCTCTTGGATTAATGCCAAGTGTCCAACACCAAGCATAGGCTAGAATCCCAAGGGTAGGGCACACCATCTAGGGTTTGAGAGGTAGATCTAGGGTGTGGATGGGTGGTAGGGTGTTGGGATCACACAAAATAGGTAGTGGGAGGCTAGGAAAAGCGTACCAAGGGATAGCATAAGTCTCCCATTCATTTTTTTACTTTTTGGAGACTTTCTAGAAGGAAGGCACACCACTCTAGGAAAAGTGACATTTTTTCTTAATGACTAGGTGAGCGGGTGATGTGAGGGTTGGAAAATGTTAGGAAAGGTTAGGAAAAATCTCTCTCGCCTTTATCCATCTTTACATCCACTTTTAACTCATTATTACAAAAATAACATTTTTGCTATGTTTGGACTTAGCAATTAAAATTGTTGTTTTTGACTGATTGACACTCCGGGTGGACAAACCCATAGAAAAAGTTGTCCAACTGAGTTGAAAATTGGTCTATGGGTGTAGGGGGTGCTATTCCATTTATTTTGAGCACAAATACCCCTATCAAAAACCGAAAGACCTAGTTTTTACAATTTTTGCTCAAAAAAAATTAATTAATTAAATAATTAAACCTCCAAACTTAGGGAAATTTAATTAAAAATTAATGAATTAAAAAAAACTAATCTAGACTCAAGGGAATTCCGCAAAACTTTCTAAGATGTCTTGCATGGTCATTTACATCATTTCCTAACAATAGTTACCAGGAGATAAGCCCATTAGAACGTCGTTCACCACTTTGGAGGAATTATTGCAAGTGTGAGGGAAAAAACTCAAGGGAAATCAATAAGGTTGAAAAGCCCAATTGATAACCCGAGGATAAAAAAACCCTCGCTGAAAGGGACTCTCCCAATGAACCGATACCAAGGTAGCTGACCTAACTATAACTCATGCAGACCTATTACATTATTGACCCACGTAGGGGTGCGAAAATTCCAGTTACAAAAAGAAGTGTTGGGGCCAAAAATGCCCTGTAGAACCAAATAGTCTTCGTCAAATGAGCATCTGATGATGCATCTCTTCATGGCACATGGAGTTGACCCCCTAGTCGGAGAGGCGGTCAACAAACACAATTGGTAGATCTCCTTTGATAATTAGTCCAAACTATGCTAAAGACTTTCAAATCTTCACCTTTTCTTCTGAGGATACTATAGCAAGGGTGTTGCTCCAAAAGAATGACGAGGGTCAGGAGCAACCCATTTCTTTCATGAGCAAGGCATTGCAGAATTCAGAGCTTAATTATACCACCATGGAAAAGCAAGCATATGCTTTGGTCAAGTCCCTTAAGCATTTTCGAGTTTACATAGGATATTCAAGAGTTGTGGGGTATGTACTTCACCCGACGGTAAAAGATATCCTTGGAAAACAAGATTGCTTGGGGGTTAGGGGAAAGTGGGTTTCGAAAATACAAGAATATGATATAGAGATAAAACCCACCAAGTTAATCAAAGGTCAAGGATTAGCTCAAATGCTAATTGAAGGAAATGAACAGGCTTTGAACCTAGTCTGTCAAAATAGTCAATCTAGATCAGCTTTATCTCCAGAACTTCAAAAGTTAGAACAACACGAATTGTATGTTGATATCATTTTTTTCCTTTCTAATCTCACATGCCCTAGTCACTTAATTGGTCACAAAAGAAGTGCATTGAGATTAAAGGCAACTAAGTATTGTATTTTTCAGGATGGATTGGGGTGGAGGAACCCTGATGGGGTATTGTACTTAGATGTGTTGATGAGCTTGAGTCCAAAAGACTCTTGGTTGATTTTCATTCAGGATTTTGTGGTGGGCATTTTGCAGCCAAAACTACTACCCACAAAATCCTCAGAGCAAGTTACTACTGGCCTACTATATTTTCAGATGTGCACAAAATGGTTAGGGGTTGTTAGCAGTGTCAGTTGTTTACTGGGAAGCAAAAACTAGCAGCCTTACCGTTACAACCAGTAGTGGTGGAAGCCCCTTTTCAACAGTGGGGGCTTGATTTCATTGGTCAGTTCAAAGATAATTCCAGTAATGGCTATACTTGGATAATCACAACAACCGATTATTTTACAAAGTGGGTAGAGGTTATACCCACCAAGTTAGCAACCGATAAAGTGGTCATGGACTTTCTTGTACACATAATTATCACTAGATTTGGTGTGCCAGCAAAGATAACTACTGATAATGCCAAGGCCTTTAGTTCTACAGAATTATCCTCATTCTGTTTTAAATATGACATTATATTACCCCATTCTTCGAATTATTATCCCCAAGGCAATGGTATTGCTGAGTCTAGCAACAAAAACTTAATGAAAATTCTTAAGAAAACTGTTGGGGATAACAAGAGGTCATGGGATAATAAGATCAAGTTTTCACTTTGGGCTAACAGGATCACAAAGAAGAGTTCTGCAGGAAAGAGTCCCTTTGAGTTGGTTTACGGTCTTGATGTCACTTTGCGAGTTCATTTGAAGCTCCCAGTGTATTAGTTTGTCCAGAAGTATGGTTTAGACGAGGATTTTCATCAGAACAGGATTGATCAGATAATTGAGTTGGATGAAAATAGAAGGAAAGTCCTACATCAAAGTATAAAAAATCAAGAAAAAATAAAGAAGATTTTTGATAAGTCCTCAAAACAAAGGGATTTCCAGGCAGGTGATATGGTCCTTTTATGGGACAAACGAAAAGAGAAACCAGGAGGCCACGGCAAGTTTGACAGTCTATGGGCAGGGCCATATATTATCCAGGATGTAGCTAGAAAGAATTCCTTTGTCCTAAGCAGATTGGATGGTGAGAGGTTGCCACTACTAGTAAATGGTCAACTTCTCAAGCTCTTTTTCAACGAAGTCATCTGATGTCCATGGGGCATCTGTTGTCATGTGATTTTGGATTCTCGTATGCTGTCCTTCAAAGAATAAAATATCAAGCACACGTCCCCATATGAAGCTAATGTTATCCATCAAAGTTTAACTAGGATGGACTTCCAGCGAGCCGCCAAAGATAGAACATTATTGTTCAAAGTTCAGAGTTCAGAAGTTTAGTCGGTCAATAAAGACCAACCTTTTTCACATTTCCATAAAAAATTGTAATAAGAGATGTTGCATGAGGAACTTGGAAAAGGTCTTAGCCACCTTAGTCCTAAGCATGAGTTGTACTCTGGAGTGTTTTCTCACTTATTTATTATAATTTGTTGTTGCAATTTATAATTTATGAGTTTTTTCACTCAATCCCTCGAAAGCTGGAGTATATGCCCATGGTTAGGCCTTAGCATGGATCTAAGCCTAGTATATAATGTACATTACCATGCTAAACATACTCCTAGAGTCTTATGGAAATGTACTTAGTCCCCCTTAGGAGTTTTTTTATTTTTTTAGTTAATTAAAAATTTGCTGCAATTCGACAATTTTTAATTAAAAAATAAAGATGTATTAAAAAAATGGTTCTAGGGGACTTCATATGCCTTGGGGGTGCTCATTTTTGGACCTAGAGCACCCATATTATCTAATTACCCACTTGGTTGAGTAAAATTAGTGACTTTAATCACTTAAAAATCAATTTTAATAAAAAAACCCAAAAAGTCAAATTAAATCAAAGAAAATCAGCAAAGGGAAAAAATCAAGGAAACATGTGGGGACATGTTGGAGACAAATAAAGCCTCAAAAGGCTATGTGGAAGCAAATGGATGATTCTTATTGGTTATAGGAATAAAGTGGGACATGTATGGTTGATTAGCACATGTGCTCAAAGAGGAGGTGCACAGCTCTCCCTTGAGGTGGCGCATTTCCCAAGGTAGATTCCCCTCCAATGCATGACTCGCCCCTCTCCTTCACCAAGTGGAAGCTCCATGATACTTGTCATGTGGGAAGAGCTACAACTCGTCCCACCCACTCTTCCACTTGTCCCAAATCAATAAGTGCGCCCTCACACTTGGCATGCGCACCTCTCTTGGGATCTTCACCCAGAAATGTATAAATCAAGGTCGACTTCCTCCTTTTTGAGTAAGTTGGAGCTTGGGATATCATACCTTCTATTGTAAACTATTGTAATACTCTTGGATTGTTGAATAAAAGACTTTGGAGGTCAATTGGTCATTGTTGTGATGTGTGGATGCTTGGATAATTGTTCAGAATCTTGAGGTAACCTTGTATTTGATAAAAAATCTTTGTATATCTACTTTATATTTCATCCTTGGAGGTGTGTTGTCACAACATAGGGTAGGATTTACTCAATTTGATTATTGTTTAGATCCTATTATTTTCGTATGTTCAGAAATTTAAAGATGCATGTTTTTCGGATGAACTAATATGTGTTTTCAAGTTTCTTTGTAGGAAAATAATGTGCTAACAAGTGTTTGCAAGGGTTGGAAAGATCTAACAGGTTATTCAAGTTTGAAGTAGAGTGGGATAGGAGATCCATCCCTCGACTTCTTCAAGAGATAAAAGTTTTTTTTTCCCTCTTTCATTGATCAAGGACTCTGTAGCCCAAGATTCAAGTTCGAAAGAGAAGATCTTCTCAATCTCTTTCTCTCATTTATTTAAAATTTTCCTTCAAATTACTTTATGTTCTGCATGCAAAGATTGTTCATTCTAAAGTGACATTTAGTCGAAATCTTATGCATGCATGAACTTCTAGATCTAGGCAAAGTTTATCTCATTTTTTAAAGCTAGATCTAGGAGCAAAGTTTACCCTTTGCTTGTTCTTATTTCAGATCTGTTTTGGCAAAATAGTGAAGTGTTTTGGTATTTTAGATAAGGTTGTTGGGTAACTTTTATTGGCTGTTTTATGACAGCAAACCGAAGCAACCAATAGAGCCATTCTTTAGTCTCTTTAAACTAGTTGAAAAGTTACAAAAAATTCCCTTTTTACTTAGAAATTTTTCAGAGAGTTTGAGCTTAATTTTTGTTCATTTTTAATGCACTCTTCAAGTGTCTTTTAGGTGAAGTTGGTCTAATTCATTCATTGTTTTCTAGCAGGTCATTGAATAAAGAGGGAGAAATTATGCCCGTTTTTACCAAGATTTGGGTGGTTTCGATCCTGAAAGTGAACCTTTGAAGACCTTTTCTAAAAAAAAAAAAACTTGTAATACTTGTGAGCCCAAGTTATAAGACTCACAAGTCTCCCAGAAAAAGAAGAAGGCAAATTATAAATCATATCAATAAAATAAGTGAAGCAAAGGAGGATTCACTCTTCTCTTTTCCCCCCTAAGGGGGGAATCAGTGTGGTGGTGTTTGTTTCAGTTTCGTGCATGGTTTCTTTTTTTGCTTAAAGTCTAAATCTATCTCATGATCTAAGGATTAAATAAAAGGAATCAAATTTTATAAGCACTACACAACAACCTAATCTAGTTTTTCCTTTTTGCAAATCAAGAATATTTTAATTGTTAAGTTTAGTTTGATTTTCAGTCTTGCAATTTCAAAGTTGGGAAATAAACCATCCCCTCAGCTCCTCGCAAGAGGCCTGGTTAATGTGGATTAGTAATTAGTATAACATTTCAATTTCAACATTTTATTTCCTGTTTAAAATAAACATTTCCCCTCAGCTCTTAGTGCGGTTCCCGACCCTTCCAGTTGCGAGCTAGTCTCGATCTGCTGGGAGTAATTTCATACACGATGAGATGGTCAGTGGTGATAGATTAATTAGGGAAATCTCTAAAGTAGTTAGCTTAATTCACGGGAAAACGCCTTAAAGTGACCTACAAAGTAAGGCGGACCCTCTTGGGACCTGGCTTCCCACCCGTTTTGGACATCCAACACTTTGAGTGAGTTTACTGGTGAGACCATTGGGTTTCGGTAAACTCTCCGCAAGTTTCCAAACAAAGAGCTAACCTCTAAGGAGGCCAAACACTCTCATTAACTCAACATCAATTTACCCTAGTAAAACACACAAACTACATTGCCCGCAATTACCTTTAAGGCACTGGTCTCATATTACACACTTTGCAAAGCCATATGCTTCATTTACTTTTTAGTTATTTACTTGAAGCAATTTGATTTTACTTGCATCTAACAACTGTGTCTAAGTATCCTTTATGCAAGTACATGCTTAATGTTTATATCATGGTGAATAATTGGTTTGTGTATTATCAATTTATGGTTGATTGTTGAAAGAATAAACTCCTAGATTTATCTCTTGTACTTAGTTTAGTTCAAGCCTTAGTATATTTGTTAGGGACTACTCCCCTTGGCTTCGTTAGGAGTTAGCCTAGACGGAGGAGTTGAGGATTAGGTGACAACACCTTAAATCTCACTTGCCCCCAAGGACACACCGAGTGGATTGAAGATTTCTTCAATGCCTCCCAGGTGTGTATAAGGCGGCAACACCTCCTAAAACCTATACTAAATGTTGCATACTCTCTTGCATACTCCTCAAATCTATCTTCTACTTCCAGAAAGTAATTGTCTTGTTGTTGAGATTCTAGGAAAGTGGGCATATAGGGTCTAGGTGTAGCTCTACTGTTGGTTGGCCCCCTAGAAGGACCTCCTCCAAATAAGCTATGTCCCTATGTGTGTAACTGATGACCAGTTTCAGTGTGATGTCTAGTTCCCCCTTGGGAACCACTTGCCTCCCCGTTCCCATTGTTATTTGGGCCATTTCTACCATGATTCATTTGCACAAGGAGAAGTGCAATCTTCTCCTGGCTGACTGTCAATATTTACAAGGTCTCTTTCAACTCACTTTGTCCTCTACGCATTGTCTCCCGTGTCTCCTGTAAATGGTGTTGAAGGGAAAACTGAGTGTTGTCGATGGAGTTCTTCAAATCTTTAGCTATACCTGCTACATCTTGTGGTTCACTGTCATCCCCTGATTCACCCATTTTTGTCTCAGCTTCCTAAGTCTGTCTTCTGCGCCTTCTGATATATATACCTATGAACTTCTACATGCGCTAATCTGCACAGCCTAGGAGGATTTAATGCTCTGACACTGCTGTAATGTTCCTAAGCTGATTTGTCAGGAACAAGGGGTTTATTTTTTACTTTTTTGTTTAAGTGTTTGGATGTGTTTTGTAGGTTTACTCATCAAAATTGCACTGAAGGTGTTTTCATGAAGTTTACAACATATAGATAATGACCATAGCACAACAACATAAGGAAATAGAAAGATACAAAGATAGAACACCAGAGAAGAACCAATAACTTCAAATCTGACCTTTATTTAGATAATAAGATGATCTTCACACAATAGATCTACAGATCTGTAATAACTGAGATAGAATGTAGAAGTTGAAATGAAGATAGCTCCAAAATAATCAAGAAATGTAGAAGATAGCCTCCAAAGGCCCAATAGCTGGGATGTATTACATGAAGAAATATGGACCGAAATACATCAGAAAATACACTTAAATGAATGCTACAACCATTGCACACAAAGTGTTTGAAAAAATGTTTCAATTAGCCAACACATAGAAACATAACAACCATCAATTATATATAGCAGTCCACAATCACAGAGTTATAAAGAGGTAGAAATTCTTTCAAATGTCATACTAACACATCATAAAACCTCATCAAAGTTGGGACAACAAGAAGAAGGCATTTGCTAAGGGAAATAAAACATACCGTCAAAGTATTTGACGAAAGTTCTCAACCAGTTATATCTGATTTTTATATCGGATTTGGTTGGGAACATTATAGTGGTATTAGAGCGAATTTCCTTTGCCAACCTGTGGTATACATTGATGATCTAGAGGAGAGATTGAGTTTGTAGATTTTGGAAAGGAGACCATATATTGTGATAAGGAGTATTACACCCTTAGTGAGACATTCAGGACTCAAGTAACATTCCAACAGTTTGTATCCATCAAAAATCCTAGGTGGAGCAAAGATGAGGTTACACATTGGGCCAAAAAGATGGAAGAAATCCATTATTGGAGAAACATAGCAGATGAAACACAAATTGAGCCTACACCCATTAGATGCATGGAGCTTTTCTATAGTTGCAAAGTGCCTTGGGAGCCAGATCACAGATGTAGGGGTAAAGGGAAGGTGCACATTATTGAGGTGCACTATGACAGTGAGAATGAGGAGATGCATGGAGATGCAACCATAGATGCCTAGTTAGAGCAGTCCAATGAGGCTAGTGACTCTTGCGCATCCGAGGGACAATTGGTTGGACAGGATGATAGCATATGTTCTTTATCTTCCACGTCAGGCCGCATTGAGGATTCAAAAATTAGGCACAATAGTGACATGTGTGAGGATTCAAGTGTGTTATCACTTAGAAAGGATGAGATTAGGAGGTCGGATGACCTACCCTTGGGTGTAGACATGGCTTCCGGGAAGTCATGTATGGAGGATGACGAGTTTTCTATGTTGACAGTGACACATTTTTCATCTTCTCAGACACCCATGATAGCTATGACACATGAGGGTATCAGTGGCATCTATGATATGGTGGAGGAGCCTTGTGTGTGCATTGTACATCAGGGGCATATGGATCTGTAGACCGAGGAGGAGATACATGACTTGGAGACAATGGACCTTACACATAGCTATCAGTATGAGGAGATTGAGTCACCTCTTTTGGAGACTCCATTGTTTGATCAGGCTGTGGGGACTGATAGTTTGATGGGACGTTTACTTCCAGGACCAGTCTGCAGCGATGAGGATGCACTCCTTATTGGTCGGGATGATCATAGCACGTGTCTGGACACATCGGTATGGGATCTAGGTGCAGATGATAGTAGGAGGGTGAGTGCACAGGAGGATACAACTACCCATACAGGATACATTGTGATTCGGATGGGGGTAGCGGTTGGTGATGGTGTGCAGTGGCATACAGGAGAACCCAATAACACAGTGAACAATGGGCAGTTCAGTGCCTTATGTTTGGCGGAGAGTGTTGCTAGGGATTCCATGGTTGACACTAGGAGTGAGGGGTGTGAGGTAGCACCTCAACAGGACTGTGATCAGGAGTCACAATACTTGGCAGGGCAGTTGAGAGTCAGTGAGGACATGATCATGGTAGCTACTAGGCGCATTGATGACACACTTGCATTGGTGGCAGATTATTGCTGGAGGGCATCGATGGCACATGATAGTTCAGATGGGGGATTTGCCATGGATGACTTTCATACTCTCAGGGAGAGGGTGACTATGATGAGGGCCAACTACCGGCAGTTGTTGATGGACAAAGATTACCTATTGGAGGTTGGCGAGATGTATCACAGGGCCCTGAGGGAGCAGGAGTTGGAGGTGGATCGAATCACTCATGAGTTGGAGAGCACACGAGGATTCTTGAAAGGCACACATACAACCCTTCAATAATTAGAGTCCAGATTGGAGGAGATCCTTGAGGAGACTGGTCAGAGATACACCATATCTATCTCAACAGAGAGTCAAATATGTTCCTCAGTTACATCACTGGAGGATGTTTGGGTGTCAGAGGGGCCACCATTCATGGGTAGTTCTGAGACAGTTAGTCATACACATACACATAAGGATTCGAGATCCAGGGGTAGTCATGAGGACACTTTCATTTGTGTTCCGGGATTGATTGATATCCACACAGAGGATGATCCGGTAGTACACCTCGAACATATGATGATGAGAGAGATGTACAGTGGGATTCAGGGGGACGCATTGGATTGCAGGGAGGAGACACACTTAGTGGAGCATGGAGATTCATCTCCTTTGCAGCAACACGTAGTTCTGGGAGATCACCTTCATAGTAGCAAAATCTATCTGAGCGATGATGGCAGGAGAGTGATTGACCAACATTTTGTGGAGTTATCTACTGTTGTACCCGATAGTTGGAGTTTAGACGATCATTCACCTTGGGTGCCATTGGATGAGCTTTTGGTCCAGTCCTGGGGATTGACCAAAGCATATAATACTTTCCAGTCCTATAGTTGGTTATAGATGTTTCTGTTAGATTTTCCTGATACTTTTTCCATGGACAATAGCATAGGGGGAGATAAACAGTGGAAGGTGACATGGAGAGTTGGTAGGCCAGGACCACCTGACAGGAGAGTCTTTATTGCATACAATAACATAGGGGTGGATCATCAGAGACATACCATTGAGACCTTGGGCGTGACGGTGAGCATCTTAGGCCATGGGATAACAGATATCTCAGAGGGCGACACAGATTCAGATTCTCATAGGGATGAGCATGGAGGGATTCCAACAGTTATCAACATGACACATGAGCAGTTAGTGGGGATTGGAAGTGATGAAATTCCAATTTTTCCATGGGATTCGGGAGTCCATTTGGTTAGTAGGGTGTTTCATCTTATGATGGTCGAGGTTGCGCTAGAGAGAAACATACTTCACTCTTGGATGGTTTTGAGAGGGATTGCAGGGGCTTGTCCTATGGGGCGAGATAGGTTCTCCCTATTGATACTCATGATCGAGTATCGAGATGGTTGGGCAAATGTTACTTCCACAGAGATACTTTTATAGGTGCAACTTCTTGATAACAGGTCCAGTTTTCACAGGTATTTCAGCATGAGGACCCAGGAGTGGGGGATCTAGTATGTGTACTGTCAGCAAACAGTCAAGATCAGAGTAGTGCATCGTCAGTGGTGATCCTGGGAAGAGACTAGCATGGGACCCAGAGATTGCAAGGATGAGCATTTCATCGACTAATAGAGGCGAGTGGATCTTTGCAAGGAAAGGTGACTTTGAATTTCCATTAAGCTTCAGTATTGAGGGGAGCACGTCACTTGAGGGTGATTTATTGAGGTCATGTAGTACGTCACTATGGCAGCGACATGTTCAGTGGGTGGAGACCGTGTTGGTCTTGGTATGGACTTGGAGTATAGACCCATTCCGGGTTGAGGCCAGGTGTCATTTACAGGAGAATCATGGTGTTGATATGTTACAGGATTACGCCTCACAGGGTGTTGCAGTTCACGTCTTGATATGGGATCTAGGGGGTAGAGTGCATGGTAGTTCAACTTTGGATGGAGCCTACTTTGTGTCCTAAGGGTGGACATGGGACCCCTGTATTATATGTGGATTTACTCAGTTATTGCTTGAGGACAAGCAATTTTCTAGCAGGGAGGACTGTAATGTCCCCACTTTTGGACATCATTATATTACAGAGTGTTATGTTGACCAGAGTAGTCAGACAGGGGTGATAGCGAGTACATGAGATATTGAGGGGTTTTATTGGGCCCGAATTGCATCGCTCATCTTATTTCATCATCATGATCCATTCCGCACAGCTTGGCTTTGGTTCTGTTGCATTCCGATGATTTCTATAATTTTGAGTTATTATGGGCTATATGTTAATTAAATTCACTAAGGAGGTCATATTGGGCATAATAATTGGAGGAACCTCTTAGTGTAATAGCTCATCAGAATCAGGAAGAATAGCACTATAGGATAGGATGATGAGAAGTGACTTTCAGTGGCCAGAGAAGCCACAAGGAGGGATAAACCACTTTTTAGAGGTAAAATGGTTAATTAATTAATTAAAATGATTTAATAAATAAATTAATTAATAATTAAATAAAGTAAAAGTCACTTGGAGAGACAAGGTGAGCAAGGAGGATAAAAGAGAGATAGTGGCCTCTATTATTTTATTATGTTGATTATCAGTTTGAGATCTGGCTTCTTGCTAGTGAGCCCATGCACATGGGGATTTTGAGGTTTTGACTGAACAAACCCTAGAGATCAACTCGGTGGTGAAATATCCCACCCAACCTGGTCCAAGCTTGGTCACGGAGTTGAAAGATTCCTTCCTCACCAGTCTACATCAGTTTAGATTCATTGCAGGAGCCACTTGTGCAAGCATGGCGCAGGTTGAGAGGTTTTCCAACAGAGAAGGTGCACTGTTGGGAGAAGATCAATTCGATTTGGATAGAAGAAGGGAGATTTGATGATTCTCTCTTTTTCTGGGGGATTTTCCATGCCAAGAGAGCCATTTCTCATCTGTTATTGGAGGGGTTTCTCTGCAAAATGATTTATTGTGACCAGGGGGCGAAATTACTGAAGGAGGGCGTATTTTGGATGAGTGATCTTGTTGTTTGAGGTCAGATTTATCATCTACAACTGAGGTTTCTTAACATATGAGTTAGCCATCATCAGATCTAGAAGTTGCAGCCATTTCATGAAGATTTTACATCAGTTCTATTGTGCATATTTTAGGAGGGCGTAAGCAACAAGGAAGGCACATTTATGGGGATGGGAATTATGGATTTTGCATGATATAACATCTATTTTGGGCAGCCATCATTAGGGGATCAAAAAGGAGGATAATTGACACTATTTCCTTGCCTTTTGGAGCCATTATAGGCCAATAAAGTGGCTGTTGTATTACTTATATTAGATCTGGAAATTGTTGTATGTTGGACAACCAAATGCATATTAAATAAAGCAAGGATTCGAGGTACTATCTTATGAGTTTTAATAGCTATTAGTTTCTGATTTATTTCGTTATCATTGCATGTGTTTTCCTTATGTATTACATAAAGAAATATGGACCGAAATACATCATAAAATACACTTAAATGAATGTTACAGCCATTGCACACAAAGTGTTTGGAAAAATGTTTCAGTCAGCCAAAACATAGAAAGCATAACAACCATCAATTATATATAGCAGCCCACAATCAGGGAGTTATAAGGAGGTATAAATTCTTTCAAATGTCATACTAACACATTAGAAAACCTCATCAAAGTCGGGACAACAAGAAGAGGGCATTTGCTAAGGGAAATAGAGCATACCGTCAAAGTGTTTGACGAAAGTTCTCAACCAGTTAGATCTGATTTTTATATCAGATTTGGTTGGGAACATTACAAAAAACATACCAAGGAAAAACATATTTGACCACATCAAATGGCATAGCCTTGATGTTGTATAAGAATGCAAGAAATACAATAATAGATTCATAGAATGGGACAAATTTAAATTAACATCAACTAAAAGATATTATTAAGATGGTATATGTTATTATGACTCTTTCAAAAACTATTACATATTTGATATAGTAATTTTAGTGGTGAAATTGGATACACACCTTCATTTGGAGGAGATGGGGTTCAAATCCCTTCTGAAATTATTTAATTAGTTGCAATGTCATGTAATACATTTAGAATTGAGAAGTTTCTTTTTGTGCTTAGTTATACTGTAAGCTTGGCTATATAACATGCATGTTTATGTAATGTCCCCCACCTCTTGATGAAGAGGTTTGGGAAGACTTAGTGGTCTAGGCATCCCCACTAGGCCATAGTCTCACACAGAGGGGAAATGTCAACCAAACTAATGTTATACTCTTAAGTTGACTTAGTGAAAAGGTAAAAAGAGTTAAAAGATAACTCAATGAAGGAATAGAAGCGTTGGAGGTTGAGTTAGGAGTTAACCTTAGGGGTTAACTTAACTCAACAAGGAAACAGAAAAAAGTATAAAGAGAAGGCTAGGGCGCACCTCTCAAATCATCTTGGATATTTGATATTTGCTTGTTGATTCTCTTGAGCATACAATTTTGAGGGTTTTGATATTACAAACCCTAGTGAACAACTCAGTGGTGAAAGATTCCACTCACCTTATTCCAATCTTGCTCTCGGGGATGAAATACTCCACCCACACCATTCTACATCCATCATCTATTCAGGGGGGACTAGAAGGGTCGTACCAGTTGGACCAGTAGGGCCGTACCAACTAGGGTTTTCTTGCAGGGGCGCATCATTGGTTGAGGAAGAGCTCGATCTAGCATATTGAGGAAGTTTTGGAGGTTTTCAGCATTAGGGTTTTGCTTGCAAGCCCTTGCTCATCAGTTTGGGGGTTTCTTTGACGGGTCATCACGTCCCTATCATTTGTTTGCAGGTTGGGATGATTTCAGGAGGAAGAGGAGGATTTGGTGATTCAGTGTTTCTCAGATCTAGAAGGCCATATGCCATATCTGACCTTGAAACTTCTCTCAGGGGTTTGTGGTTGCCCGATCTATCATCCTAGAGAGTTTCAGGGGATTCGGAGCCATTATTCAGCTAGGCCGAACTATTGGCCATATCCAGGGTTTCAGGAGGGTCGTACCAGTTTAGGGTTTCTGCAGTTTGGGGAGGAAGCTTCAATGTTGATGCTCCATACTTCAGGGGGAGGCTACCATTGCCTTGATCAATCATTGGGAGGAGTCTAGCAACATTTGGGGGTCATCATATTCAAGAGGGTCGAACCCCTTGTCTACATTGTCTTCAGCAGACTGTACTAGCAACTTGAGGGTTAGGCTAAAATCCTAGTTTTGCAGTTGAGCGTTCATCTTCTATTGCATCCTTTGGGAGGCTTGATTTGTATCTCCAGGAGCATTTTGTATGCAGCTCTATTATTGTCTTGAAGCCATCTAAAGCTATTCCAGATCTACTTATCTATTTGTATCAGGTGCTTGCTTTCCTATAATAAAGTTCAGATCTTGTTTGTGGTTCCTATCTTATGTATTGTTGATGATCTTCATATGATGGCAATGGTTCTTGTATAATCTGTGACTGAATAATTGAATAAACCCTAAGGCCGAAATGTTCATGGCCAACTTGCATACACAATAATTCATAATCGAATCAGTGGTTAGTTAGTGTTCTAAGCAAAAAAATTGGCTTGGGAACATTATTGTGGTATCAGAGCTCTGATCCTCCAAACCTGTGAGGATTAACGCATGTAGAGGTACAGTGGTATCTTTATGGGCAGAAGCAAGAAGCAGACTAGTGAAACAGAAGCCAAAATGGAGGGTTCAGGAGATGATCGTGAGCCACAGGGCTTGGCTTACTTGGCAACTGAATTCCGTAAAACCCTAAACCTTACAGAAAGCAAACTGGTCCATCACTTACAGGAAAGCCAGGAGACAAACAGGAAGGGACAAGCCGAAATCACTGAGACCTTGAAGAAGGTAGATGGGAATCTGAGGAAGATTGATGAAAACCAATCTATGATAACCCAACTATTGATGCAGATGACTCATCAGGGGAAATACCCTGAGACGTATGGAAATAGATAGGTTGGTGGATCCCATGGTGAAAATAGGTATAATCCAGAAAAGGCTCCCAGGTCCGAGGGAATCCATGGAGGGGGTACATCACATGGACAGATGGATAACAGGGCTAACCCTAGGCCGTACTTGCCCACATTCACAGATGAACAGGTACAACAGGAGCAGGTGGATGACTTTGTTGAGAAGATGGTACAGTGTACTAGGGAGTACCATGGCTTGGATATGATTCAGAGGTAGATGTCCCTGGATCAATACTGCCAACTCAAGTTCAGAAACAAGCCCAGGCCGAACCACAAGAGCAGTTATGAGTTTGAACGAAGAGCAGGGAAGACAAAAATCCCATACTTTGATGGTACGACCAAGATGACAGCGCAGGCATGGGTACAGAAGCTGGATACTTATCTGCAGCTTAATCCCATGAGGGAGATGGAAGCCATAAAATTTGGCATTATGTACCTGGATGGCAAGGCTCATGATTGGTGGTATCATGGACTCACCACACTAGGCCACAATCAGATAGTGACCTACACAGAATTCACTCAGAGACTCATTGATAGATTTGATCAGGGGGATCCTGAGCTACACTTCCGGGAGCTCACACGGCTCAAGCAAACAGGAGCAGCTGGGGCATACATTGAGAAATTTCAGAGGCTAGCAGTCATGGTGCAGGATATCACCAACCAGAATCGTGATGCTCTTCATTGAGGGGTTGATGGAACCCTTGAAGGGTTGGGTAAAGGGTTTTAAGCCTACCAACCTATAAGATGCTATTTGGAGGATGAGGGACCTAGGACCAGCTGCCAAACCAAAATTTGTGCCTAGGCCACCTCTTAACACCGGAGGAAGAGATCAGAGACCTCAAGTGAACCAGGGAGGACGTGAACCAAGGGGGTTTGACAGGGGCCGTGGCAGAATGGATGATAACACCAGGAGGGAACTGAGAAGGAAGCAACTCCGCTTCACATGCAAAGAACCATGGAACCCATCACACAAGTGCATGGGCCATGGCCAAGTGCACTACATAGAGGTGAATTCAGACAACGAGGAAGAGGAAGATTACGGCCAACTACAAAACATGGAGTCCGAAATCACAGAGACAACAGAAGAGGAGGTCACAGGACAGGACAATACGGCTGAGGGGAAAGCCACCTTGGCATCAATCAACAGAGTGCCCAAATTTAACACCTTCAGGATGAGAGGACTCTTGTAGGCGCAGAAGGTATCAGTGTTGATTGATGGGGGAGCCTCTCACAACTTCATGGACTCAGCATTGTTGAAGAGGAGGCATATACCCACGGTTGAGTTTGAAGGATTCAAGGTGGAGGTAGCAGGTGGAAGCACTATGCCTTGTGATAGGTACATTCTAGGTATGAATCTTACATTGGGTAGGCATGAGCTGGTACAAGACGTCTATGGGATGGACCTTCCGGATACTAACATAATCTTTGGAGTTCAGTGGCTCAGTACGTTGGGGCCTATCACCACCAACTACAAAACCATGGAGATGTCATTTATAGAGGAGGGTGGACGGAAGGTAGTGCTTCGAGGCATGACAGGTAATTCTGCAAAGATAGTCACAACCAAGAGGATGGAGGCCATCTTCAGAAGGGAGGAGATAGTGTATGCAGCAGAATGCATGATTTCAGCACGTGTGGATGAGTAGGGAAAAGTTCACTACACTCCAGAGATCCAAGATATCCTTGACAAACACAACAAAGTTTTTGGACTGATCCCACTAGGGGTGCCACTAGACAGGGGGTTTGAGCACATCATTGAGTTGGAGGCAAGAGGCAAACCGGTCATTACCACACCATATAGGCACCCAAAGAAGTATAAAGACGAGATAGAAAAAGCCATAAAAGAGCTCTTGGACATGTGACACATCAGACCGAGTTCCAGCACTTTTGCTTCGTTAGTAGTGTTGGTCAAGAAAAAAGATGGAACTATGCGCATGTGCATTGACTTCTGGGCATTGAATAAGAAGTCAATCAAAAACACGTATCCTATACCAAGGATTGATGAGTTGCTAGATGAACTACATGGGGCTGTCTACTTCACAAAGATTGACCTACGCTCTGGCTACCATCAAATCAAAATGAGGAAGGAGGACATCCCAAAGACTGCTTTCAGATGTCATTATGGTCATTATGAATTCTTGGTGATGCCCTTTGGGTTAACCAATGCCCTAGCCACGTTCCAATCTTGTATGAACCATGTGTTCAACAAGCAGTTCAGGAAACACCTGTTACTATTTTTTGATGATTTGCTCATTTACAGCAAGACGTGGGAGGAACACCTTCGACATGTGGACCAAATTTTGTCTATCATGGAGGAACAATCATTGTACACTAAGGAGTCCAAATCTGAGTTTGGAATGATAGAATTTCTTTACTTGGAACACATCATCGGAGCAAAGGGGGTACAGGTACATTAGGAGAAAATAAAAGCCATTATGGAGTGGCCTACTCCTAAGACACTCACNACAGAGTTAAGGGGATTTCTAGGCATGTGCACTTACTACAGGAAATTTGTCAAAGGGTTTTCTTAGCTGTGTGCACCCTTGATCGATTTGACTAAGAAAGGAGCCTTCAAATGGAGTGAATAATCTCAATTTATGCTTGATAAGATGAAAAAGGTGATGAGCACGTGCCCAGTGTTAGCTCTACCAGATTTCGACCAGCCTTTTACCTTGGAGTGTGATGCCTCAGGAGAAGGTATAGGGGCCGTATTGATGTAGAATAGGCACCCTCTAGCCTATGAGAGCCGAAAACTCAGGGGACCTGAGCTACTCTACAACATTTATGACAAAGAAATGCTGGCTATCATGCACGCACTAGCCAAATTCAGGCAATACCTGGTAGGTCCACGATTTGTGGTCAAATCAGATCATAACAGTCTTAAGTACCTCTTGGAGCAGAAGGACTTAAATGAAAGGCAACAGAAATGGGTAAGAAGAATACAAGGATATGAATTTGACATTGAATTTGTCAAAGGGAAGAACAATGTGGTGGATGATGCATTGTCCAGGAGGCCATCCATTTATGCCATGACAAATGTATCTGTTGACTGGAAGGACCACTTGGTGATGGAGTATGCAAAGGATTAGTTCGCTTGTCATCTAATGGACAAGCAAGTACAGGATGATAACTTCAGGATCATTGACGGCCTCATCTATTACAAGGGTTGAATATTTTTGGTTCCTGGATCGGCCTTCAAGGGCAAAGTGTTGCAGGCATGTCATGACTCACCAATGGTAGGGCACCAAGGGATTGGTAAGACATACAGGCAGGTGAGAGAGAGGTTCTCATGGAAGGGCCTCAAAGAGGATGTAATGAGGCATGTCAAGGAGTGTACTACGTGCCAACAGAACAAGGATGAGCACACTCACCCGACAGGACTACTGCAACCCTTACCCATTCCGGAGCACAAGTGGGAAAGCATATCCATGGATTTCATCACAGGATTGCCAAGGACATAGGGGAAAGACTGCATTTTCGTAGTGGTGGACAGGTTGACGAAGTTTGTACACTTCTTCTCCATAGCCACAGACTTCAACGCAACATAGGTGGCCGAACTATTTTTTAGGGAGATCTTCAGACTGCACGGCCTACCCAAGACCATTGTCAGTGACAAAGATAGTAGGTTCATGAGTACATTTTGGCAGGAGTTGTTCAGACTAGTTGGTACAGCCTTGACCCCTAGCACCAGCTATCACCCTCAGACGGATGGACAGATCGAGATAGTCAACAAATGGGTGGAAGGCTATCTCAGGAATTATGTGGCAAGGCAGCAGAAAGCGTGGGTCAGATGGTTTCACTTAGGAGAATACTGCTACAACACCACCCACCACATGTCCATAAGCATGACACCATTCAGGGAATTATACAGCTATGATCCACTCTCTTTTGTGGAGATTGCTTTTGGTGACAACAGGGCACCGATGGTGCAATATTGGGTACAACAGAGTCAAGACATCCTCAGAGAGATAAAGGATCATCTATAGAGAGCACATAACCAATAGAAGGTCCAAGCAGATAAGGACAGGGTTGAGCGTACCTTTGAGGTTGGTGATTTAGTCTATCTAAGGCTCCAACCATACAGGCAGGCTTCTATAAAAAGAAGCGGAGCAAAGAAGCTACAACCACGTTTCTTTGGACCCTACAGGATCAACAGGAAGATAGGGGCCGTAGCTTATGAGCTGGAGCTTCCACAGGGAAACAATGTTAGAATATGAATGGATGTGCTCGTTTTACCATCAACAATATTACTATTGTCACCCAACCATAGGTCGAAGCCACCCTCCGAGCACCTTAAGATTGACTGAGAATCATTTCGGAAGAAAACCCTAGGCTAGATAGCCAAACAAAGGGTAGCGCACCTTTCCCCAAGGATGGTGCATTAAACAAGAGATGATTAGATAGTCCAAACCAAAGCGTAATCTGCTAGCTGCAACGACAACTCTCCAAACCTGTGCACAAACTGGGCAACTGCAGTGCGCACAAGTGTTGCTCTGCAATTCTGAGAATGCCTGCTAGAATGAAGACTGGCCTCCTATATTTATACTAATTCTGGCTAACTGCCTAAGATGACTTCTCATTCTGGGTATATGTCTATTCAATATATATTATTTCTTCAGGGTGACTTCTTCTCTTATAGGATAATAACCTAATACAAATTATCCTCTTGAGCCGACATGCCTTCTAGGGTTATTAGCCAACTCATTAGGGTTTCTTCTTGCTTCCCAGAATATTCTATTCTTGTCAGGTTTACACATGGAGGTATATACTTCCCGCAGCTACCATAATATCAACACTCCCTCCTAGCTAGGGAGGTATTACAGGTAATGGTATTGAGCACAAACATATCGTTCACCCGGTAGAATCAACATAGTTGTATAGAATATCAATGTCATCAACTGCATCATCTCTCGAAACCATACTCCATCTACGTAATCAGACAAGATGTTGGATAAGTCACTCACTCCATAGAGTGACACAAGAACCACTCTTCTAATCCGGACATATGTCCTAGAAGAATAAATGTCCTCGACCATTTTTCGTCTGGGAAATCTTTGTCCATTGATCATCCATCTAGCTGATAATCATTTCCAACACTGCTGATAGTCTGCAAGGAAATCAGAACAATATCATTCAATAGAACACAACTGTGTCTATCCATAGTAGTACGCAGCTACAATCCAGTGGTACACTACCAAACCAAGTAGCACACAGGTACTTGATCAGTGACGTATAGTCACAAACAATGGAACATATCCACCACAGTAGTATACATCTACTGTCTAGAGACATACAGTCTTCATAAAAATCCTCTGATATCAACCTGCACAGAAACAATGTTATGATATAAACTGAATCATCTAGGCCATTCTTCCACTCACATCTGTGAGATCTTGGAAGAGCATCTTCCCTCAGAAGGTCAAACATCAACGATGAGCTGTCTGGACTATTCTTCTTAAGCAAGGAAGAATAATTGTCCTGATTTCTAAGCCTGGACCATTCCCCACCCTGGGCCATTCTTCTGACACTAGATAAAGTGTAACTTGGAGAGAATGAGTCTGCCCTAAGGAATGCCTATCCCTGATTGCTAAACCTGGACCATTCCTCACCCTGGGCCATTCCTTTGGCACTAAACAAAGTGCAACCTTGAGAGAATGAATCTGCCCTAAGAAATGACTATCCGAACCATTTCCAAAGGAAATGACTGTCCTGCACCAACCTCCAAAATGGACCATTCCCCATGTTAACCACAATGGGAAATCGATGTCCGGCGAGGCGAGCCAGTCTTCTTGAGTGACCCTCAAGAAGAGAG
>SNQJ01S0044403.1:76232-108443 GCA_010110895.2 Picea sitchensis | reverse complement strand
AAAGGAACATAAGAGTTTGGATTATGGTATCCAAAAGGAAATGATCTATCACTTATTGCCTACACAGATGCAGATTGGACAGATTGTATTGATGACCGACAAAGCACCAATGGAGTAGCATTCTACTTTTGTGAGTGTTTAGTACCATGGCTAAGCAAGAAACAATCATTAATATCTTTATCTACAGTCGAGGCAGAGTATATTGCAGCAACAACATATTGTACATAGGTTCTATGAATGAAACAAACTCTGATAGATATACAGGTTTAGTATGATGAGCCCATTCCAATATATTGTGATAATATAAGTGCCATCAAAATCTCAAAGAACCCGGTGATGCAACAAGACAAAGCACATTCCAATCAAGTATCACTTTCTACGAGAATAGGTTGCAAAGAAGAACATCAGAGTTGAATATGTGGGCACAAAATAACAAGTGGAAGATATCTTTACAAAACCGCTTCCAAGAGAAGCCTTTAAGTATCTTCGCTAGAGAATCAGAGTAATTTCTACTCCAAAATGAATTCTTTTGAATGCTTGTCTTATATGTCTTAGATTTACACTAGGAAGCACCATAAAGAGGACAGTTTAGGTCGGGAGATCAGTTTCAGGAAGAGTTCAGTCGGGGGGGTATCCCCAAGGATAGTTCAGTTAAGGGGAGAAACCCCGAGTGAAAAGATACCTTTTCCATTTATGACAAGGGGGGGGAGATTTATCAGATGTAGAGCACAGATGCATGGTTCCAAGGGGAGTGATGATCATAGGGGGAGCATGAGTGATATGAATCCAGTATTGCATGACATGAATTCAATATTGCATCAAAGTGTTTCCATCAATGCCAAAGGGGGAGATTGTTTATTAATTGGGTTGGTTTTCATTGATGTCCTCCTTGTTATGACCCAAAGGGGGCATATATGGGGTTAAATGTATATGATAATACCTTGATGGGGGGCATATATGGGGTTAAATGTATATGATAAGACCCTAATGGGGGGCATATATGGGGATAAATGTATATGTAATGTGTAAATATACATGTAATAGGATCGACCTAATAGTAAATGAGCCTCATGTGTAGTGTGTGAATAGGTATATATAGATATCATGTATTCATTATTAGGGACATGTGAATTCTGATGTATGAATGTATTTGGGTATGTATGAATATATAACTTATCTCTATTATATATATTGGAGTTGTGCTCCACACTCACATTGGTGTACAATTTTTTTTTATTCTAATATCTTAAGCATTTGGAACATCACATTTGGTTTTAGAGCATCGATCCTAGGGTTTTTCTTCTCCAAGCGAGTCATCTTAGAATTTTCCCTATAACTTTTGTTCTAGGTCGATCTAGATAGCAAAATTTGGAGGTTAATTAGAATACTTATCAAGGTGCTTGTGGTAAACATTTCAGGGTTTGGGTCATTATACTTTCGGAGATACAACCTACGCAAGTTTGGGTTTTTAACTAGCTCTGAATTCAATCTCAAATGAGTCATTTTGGGAGTTTCACTATAAATTTTTCTTCATAATGTTCCAGGCTGTAAAATTTTCCAAATACTGATAAAATATAGTGACTTTCATGTTGTAACAATTTCAAATTTTGGATCATTTTAATTTCTAATATATAGTCTATGGAAGGTAGGGTTTTTTGGCTAGTCTTATAACTAGTCTCAAACATGTGTTCTGGGTAAAATAATCATATCTTATTCAGTGAGGATCTAAATACAATGCCACCAGTTGCATTTGAAATAGGACAATCCAAAAAATTTTGGGTATAAATTTCATAATCATATATTAAATATTGGACACTTCACATTTTGTACAAGTTCGCTCTCCAGAAAAGGCCAAAAATCAACAAAGTTTGAGAAAGTTACCATAAATTTCATTTGGCACATCAAATTTTGGCTAGACATGTGGAATTGAAGAGAATACACATCAGAGTACCACAAGACACAATTTCAGACTCGAAAGGGCGGTCATTTCATAAATACATTATAAGGAATGTCAACCAGAAGGACATACTCCAAATCAGGGTTTCAAAGGTATGTTCACTTAAAAGTGTCATAATTTTTGATCGGGACGTTTGATTGAGGTGATTCAAAAGCCATTTGAAATAGAAAACATATAATATTATATTAGAAAATTTATTATAACTATTTGAGTTCATTATCCTTAATATACATAAGTTTTAAGTTGAGGGTTGGGGTTAGACCTCAATTAAGAATCAATGGAAATACCTCAATTTATAGGAGATGAAGATAAAGATGAAATCAATCCTATAGAATGGTTGAGGTTGATAAAGGAATATGATATGAATATTTTAACAACAAGAAATTCTTTTTTTGGTGAAGCTTGGAAGTGGTGGATGAGTATTTATAAGGATACTATATGGAACATCACATAGACAGAATTTGAAGAACTCTTCTCAAATAATTGGATTAGGGATACAAAATTGGAGGAGATGCATAAAATTCAAGATGAGTTAAAATAAGCAAAGGAAGAGATAAAGAAGAAGGGTGATGAGATATATAAGATACAAGACCTTAATGAAACACTCGTTAAATAAGTTCAAAAGTTAAAACATGGAAATACTAGCAAAGGGAAGTGGGAAAAGGAAAAGTCAAGGAAAGACTTGAAAAATAAAGATGAAGAGATATGTAGATTACAAAACCGTAAAAAAAATATTGGATGAGTTTAAAAGATTGAAAGAAGAAAAGAATATTATCAAAATCAGGAAAAAACAAGGATCTTGGATGAAGAATCTACTAAAAGACTTGAAGAGGAAATTTGCAAGAAGGTTGAGGAATCCCTAAATATTGATGAGGTAAAATCATAAATGAAATCCATAATTGAAGAAGGATGTCAAGATTTGATAAATGGGGTGACATTGCCGCTTCAAAAGGAGAAAGAAGACAAGATTCAAGAAGGTCACTAGAAGATACTTGAAGAATTTGAACTTCATCTAGAGGATGTAAATGCCAAATATGATGGTATTATCTGCAAGAATAGAGTAATCAAAGATCAAGAAAAAATGGTATAAGATGTCATTTGATCTAAAAAGAAGATAGATGAAATGCATGTGCATAGTGAAGGAAAATCGTCAAATGTGAAACCATATAGACACCCTCATTACCGGGAAAGATTCCAAGGAATACAAGAAGATTGAAATCAACATTATCAAGGAAGAAGATGGAATACTTGTCAATATTCATGGAACAAAACATCACAAAACCACTCTTCAACACGATATTATCAAGACCAACAACCACTACAAATTGGAGAAGTTACAACAAAAATACATGGAATCAAAGGAAATAAAATTATGCAACAACTAGCCACCAAGGATTAAGACCAAAAATAATTTGTTTTACATGGATGGATCACCATCATTGGAATAAAGAAAGCAGGAACATAAAAAAATCATATTACTTGATTTCATCACATGTGAGGCCTTTAATTGCAAAGCTTTGAGGACAAAGCATTTTGAAGGAGGGTACTATGTTATGACCCAAGGGGGGCATATATGGGGTTAAATGTATATGATAGGACCCCACTGGGGGGAGTATATGGGGCTAAATGTACATGTAATGTGTAAATATATATGTAATAGGGCCAGTCTAATAGCAAAGGGGCCTCATGTGTAGTGTGGTGAATAGATATATATAGAGATCATGTATTCATTATTGGGGACATGTGAATTGTGATGTATGAATGTATTTGGGTATTTGGAGGAGGTTCTCCTATTCTCTAATAATTTATTGTGTACCTTATCTCTCTTATTTATATTGGAGTTGTGGTCCACACTCACATTGGTGTACATGGTGTGTACTTATGTTTTATTCTGATATCTTAAGCATTTGGAACAATAAAAAATAATCCTTGATTTTATCCTTTTTCCTTTTTTGTTTTTAACCTCAACCACTCCATTTCCATTGGAGAAGGTTTCATAGGAACAAATTATACATAATAATTCAGATTTCCAATATTTGTAAGGAGTACCCATTCCTTATTGGAATCAGAGTTGTTGGATTCAGAAAGTCTCTTCATTCCTCTTGGTGGGGCTCCATTTACAAGTACCAACCTCAAGGGGGAAGTCACCATAATATTGTCTTGTTTTCTATCCTCCAAGGGAAGATTAGATTCCTCAATTTGCACTTCTAGACATGCATTATTATCCTTCTCTTAAACTACTATTTGTTGATTTTCCACAATCCAATCATCTTCATCATCCAAGTATTGTTGATCACATGATTGCAGATTTTATTTATTTATTTTGGTTTGTGTTCTTTGTTCCTTTTTGAGTGATATCACTCTTGGGGACAAGAATCTTGAACATGTTTTATTTGTTATGTCCAAATTACATATATATATATTTTGTACAAATGACTACAATTAAATTCAAAAGTACATCCACAATGACATCCAATAAATGATCCAAAATAACATCCAATAAAGGTTGTTAGTTTGATCATCATTTCAATTGTTATTTTGACTACTATTTTGAACTTGTTTTTGGACATTTTAAGGGATACTCAAGGGGTCTATTATCTTGAACACTTTCTAAGATATAATTATAGGAAAAAAGGGGAAAAACACATTAGTGTGTAAGTTCAAATATTTGGACTTTAATGTGGTTGTAACTTTTCTCATGGTAGAAATGCAAATAATGTCTCTAGTAACTAGCTCATTAGCAACTAATCCACGATTTTTGGAAATATCTATATATTTATCTATATTGTTTTGGTCTCAACTTGAATGACATTTTTTCTAAAATATTTTAGTGAATGATCTTATGTATGTGATTGCCTTATTAATTATTATTTAAGTTTTAAAACTATTAATCTAGCATTAAGGATTAAAGGATTCAACTATTAACACATAATTTTTTAGTGCAATTTTGTTTCTTAGATTAGTGACATTTACAAAAACCTTGTGTAAATGCGAATTTGCAACTTTAATATCTAAAAGAGATGTTGTGTTGTTTGAGTTCTTTGGACCTTACTTTGGATCGTATTAAACACTCTTTGGGTGAAATTAGTGAGGCTCTAAGAGAGTTGTTAATCATAACAAGAATCTTGAAGATGTTCTATTTGTTATGTCCAAATTACATATATATATTTTTTACAAATGACTAAAATTAAATTCAAAAGTACATCCACAATAACATCCAATAAAGGTTGTTAGTTTGATCATCATTTCAATTGTATTTTGACTACTATTTTGAACTTGTTTTTTGGACATTTTAAGGGATACTCAAGGGGTTTGTTATCTTGAACACTTTCTAAGATATAGTTATGGGAAAAAAGGGGAAAAAACACATTATTGTGTAAGTTCAAAGATGTGGATTTTAATGTGGTTGTAACTTTTCCCATGGTAGAAAATGCAAATAATGTTTCTATAATGTTTCTAGTAACTAGCTCATTAGCAACTAATCCACGATTTTTGGAAATATCTATATATTTATCTATATTGTTTTGGTCTCAACTTGAGTGACATTTTTTCTAAAATATTTTAGTGAATGATCTTATGTATGTGACTGCCTTACTAATTATTATTTAAGTTTCAAAACTATTAATCTAGCATTAAGGATTAAAGGATTCAACTATTAACACATAAATCTTTAGTGCAATTTTGTTTCTTAGATTAGTGACATTTACAAAAACCTTGTGTAAATGCGAATTTGCAACTTTAATATCTAAAAGAGATGTTGTGTTGTTTGAGTTCTCTGGACCTTACTTTGGATTGTATTAAACACTCTTTGGGTGAGATTAGTGAGGCTCTACGAGAGTTGTCTAAGATTTTTCTTATAGACAAACTTTTCAATCATAACCATTTCATCATTATTAATGCTACCCTCTCATTAAAGTAAATTTATGATCCAAACTAGGTGCTCTAAGAAATTCCAAAAAATAATTATTATTGAAACAAGAGTAATGATGTGTTTTACAATCCAATCCGGGGGAGACGTTGTGACATAACGTTACATGGAAGAAAACAATTAAATAAATAATAAATAACTATGTATGTACATATGTATGTGATAATATCTCAATAATTAAAGCAATGTAAATCCATCTTAAACCTAGATTTATGAAGCATCTAGATGATTGAAATTTTTTAAGGTGTAATTTTTATATCATTTAATATGAAGGAATTAATACATCACATGAAATTAAATAATTAAAAAAATTACATCTTAATTTTTTTTTATCTTGATAGATTCAAGTTTAAAATGAATTTATACTAGTTTTATAAAATTCAATCTTTATGATAGTAAAAACTAAACATAGTTTAACTAAACAAAATCAATACAACAATGTTTTCATAGATGCTTGATTCACCTTATAAACATTATAAGTGGGTTTATACTTAAATTTATTTTTAATATGTGATCCATAATATTTGTCTAACTATTTACGAAATGGTGTTTTTTTATTGGAATCCAGCGATATAAATTTGCACGAAATTACTATTTTTTGTTGTTTAAAATTCATTTCTAAATACAGAAATGAATTTAGCATGTTGGAAAACCCTATGACACTTTGATTATACATAAATAATCACTCAAATCTACGGATCTAACAATTTCTCGTTAGATTTCAAACAAATATCCCAAAAAAATATGACAAAAAAAATCATTTATTTCTTAGAACATTTAAACTACTACTCTATAAATTATCTTTTTATAAAACCTTTAAGTCAATAACGTTAGAATTAATAGGGAAGTACCTTGTAAATCATATGTACTATGTGTTTGGCACGATGTACGCAATCTTCTCATCTTTTTCTTCATGTCGTGCAAATGTGGGGTCCATGGCATAGCATTTCCCTAGACATCTTTTTCGGAAAATAGGAGGGGCATTTATTCGGCGTCCTATTGTATAGTTTACCCAATGCTTCAATATGTTTTAATTCACATTGGTCATATTCACCCTTTGTTTTTTGTGGTTTCTCTGGTTTGAAAGAATGGCGAGTCCCAAGTGTTTCTAATACTTTGTTTTGCTATGGGGCTACCATTGATGCTACTCCAAACTGGGGCAACCTGACAACGTCTTAAACAAAATGTGCTTCTATGTTTCTCACGTTGTTGCTGAATTGACCAACAATTAAGATTTTAATTCATGAACCATGTATATTCATATTGCCATGACATGTCATTTATTTTATTTTTTTCTATTTGTTTAATTTTTTTTTCAACAATTGGATTTATGTTGTTTATCAAAACTCTAAAGTTTAAAATAAGATGGTATGTTGTGTTGATTTGACATCTATGTTTAGATGTCAAATATAAGATACAATGAATTTACAATAAGATAGTATTGATTTAATTAATAAATT
Source organism: Picea sitchensis (assembly GCA_010110895.2). Taxonomy (NCBI): domain Eukaryota; kingdom Viridiplantae; phylum Streptophyta; class Pinopsida; order Pinales; family Pinaceae; genus Picea; species Picea sitchensis. Next base: position 101,098 of record SNQJ01S0044403.1, on the reverse strand, counting down.
TATTTATTTTATGAAGGTGCCAAAATTTATTATAATTTAGTTGTCAATCAATGGCTAGGACAATCACTAGTGGTTATTATTCACAAATGCAAGCTAACTCATCATTGTTATTCAAGGAAAACCACTTCACTTTAAATAACTTATTAGCAGTATGTAACTGGGCAAACTTTACTCCTCCCAAATGCTTTTGGGTCTTGGGTTGTTAACTTGTCTTGTTACGTTCGAGAAAGATGAGCTCTTAGCCGATCATAAATAATTTTAGGTCTTATTCCAAGACCAAACGTCGACTTCAACCTAAATAACATCTGCAAGAAACTCAATATCCCATATTGTCATTGTTAAGGCTACAATGAAAAGGTCACATAGTGATATAAAAATGAAGAAGGCTTGTATTCTTGAAAATATTTGCAAGTTAAATTTATGTGTTAAAATGCAAATGGATCAACTTTGCTACACAACTTTAATAGGATTTACTCATTCAAGATGCATATAAACAACAACAAAATCAGTGAACAGAAAACACATAACACAACAAATGATAAAGGAGTTCACCCCTCTCTTGGGCTACATCTCCTGGTCCAGCTTCCAATGGATCNTGGGGCAACCTGACAACGTCTTAAACAAAATGTGCTTCTATGTTTCTCACGTTGTTGCTGAATTGACCAACAATTAAGATTTTAATTCATGAACCATGTATATTCATATTGCCATGACATGTCATTTATTTTATTTTTTTCTACTTGTTTAATTTTTTTTTCAACAATTGGATTTATGTTGTTTATCAAAACTCTAAAGTTTAAAATAAGATGGTATGTTGTGTTGATTTGACATCTATGTTTAGATGTCAAAATATAAGATACGATGAATTTACAATAAGATAGTGTAGATTTAATTAATAAATTTATTTATTTTATGAAGGTGACAAAATTTATTATAATTTAGTTGTCAATCAATAGCTAGGACAATCACTAGTGGTTATTATTCACAAATGCAAGCTAACTCATCATTGTTATTTAAGGAAAACCACTTCACTTTAAATAACTTATCAGCAGTATGTAACTGGGCAAACTTTACTCCTCCCAAATGCCTTTGGGTCTTGGGTTGTTAACCTGTCTTGTTACGTTCGAGAAAGATGAGCTCTTAGTCGATCATAAATAATTTTAAGTCTTATTCTAAGACCAAACGTCAACTTCAACCTAAATAACATCTGCAAGAAACTCAATATCCCATATTGTCATTGTTAAGGTTACAATAAAAAGGTCACATAGTTTCAAGTAACATATTACCTTAGTCTCATACATGAGACTAGAGACTAACCCTCATTGCAATTTAACTTCTTACCCAAAACGTATTCACTTCATTCATATATATAATTAATTTTTTTTTTACATAATAAATATTATTGTTTCCCACTTTGATAACTCTCAATGCAATTAAATGATGTGAATTGTGTAAACTCTTTATGTTTTATGTTTAATTCTTAATGTAAAAAAAATCCATTTTTTTTTATTGTATATTATCTTGTTATTGTGAAACTTAGACACAAAAAATGGAAAATATGTTGTTAAGTAGAAGTTGAAACTATTTTTTTTTTATTGTATATTATCTTGTTATTGTGAAACTTAGACACAAAAAATGGAAAATATGTTGTTAAGTAGAAGTTGAAACTATGAGGTTAACATAAAATGGAAATATGTTGTTAAGTAGAAGTTGAAATTATGAGTGGTTAAGTAGAAGTTGAAACTATGAAATTAACATAGAATGTTTTTTTGGAAATTCTTTAAACAAAATATAAATAATTTTACCATGAAAACTTGTACCAAAATTGGAGCGTAAAAAATGAAGTGTTTTTTGAAATTTTTTTGAACAAAATATAAATAATTTTACCATAAAAATTTGTACCAAAATTGGAGCCTAGAAAATGAAGTAATTTGATAGAGGGAGTCGAGATATAACAATGGAAGGACTAAGAGAGTGTTTCCCTAATTAGTGCTTGAAAATTGATATAAATTGTTAAAACTTGTACTAAAATTGAAACCTAGAAAATGAAGTAATTCGATAGAGGGAGTCTAGATATAACAATGAGAGGACTAAGAAAGTGTTTCCCTAATTAATGCTTGAAAATTGATATAAATTGTAAATGTGCTAGAATAGTGTTAGCAAAAAGTGTTACTAGAACCCATACTAGTATAAGGTTGTTAAGTTCTCCATTGCTCAACAAAAAGTGTTACTAGAACCCATACTAGTATAAGGTTGTTAAGGTCTCCATTGCTCAACAAAAAGTGTTATTAGAACCCATACTAGTATAAGGTTGTTAAGTTCTCCATTGCTCATTTCTTTATTTAGCTCGGATCTTATGACATCATCCTTGGATTTTTTTTTATTGTAAATCCTTTAGCAAGCTTGCCCTTATCATCTCATACCCTTAGCTTGGAGGTAGTGATCAACTACAATGCCTATAATGAAGCCTTGGATGCTTCCTTTTACCCATTCAACTTTATGTTATTTTTTTATTATTTGAGTGTTGAATTTCACATGATAAATTATATGCTTTTGGATTCGCTTTTGAAAGTCAATTCGATCAGTTATGAACTGCATATATTGCTTCATGTTAGAATGCATTCTGATGGGTAGTTAACATAGGTGTGTGCCAAAAAAAAATTCACTCTAAAAGTGTTTATAGTAATAAGTTAAGTTGAATTACAATACCTCATTGTTTATTGAGGAGGTTAGCTATGTAGAAAGTGGTATAAGAGAGTGATTCAAGGTTTGTGATTTTTAGGGATGGAGATTCTATATAAGATTGCAAAAACATTGTGTTGTTGGGAGAATTATGAGGTTGTGGTTTACTAGAGGAGTTAGTTATATAAATGGTTAAGTATTATTTCTTTATTTCCATTTCATTAATAAGGAAAAAGTTTGCCTCATTCAAAATAAATGAAGTCTTATTTTGTTAGTCAAGTATATGGTGTATAAGAGGAACAAGTGATTTGGGTATTGGTGGAATGTTTAATTTTTCCAAAATTGACCAAATTACCATTCTATTAGTAAAGGGCTCTTGGAAACATACAAAACCAATTATGTTGTCAATCTTGAGGAGGTTTAACAAGTAGCTCAAGTGTTTGTTTTGGAAAAATTCACAATTATTAGAAAGTTCTCTTAAGGGAAGGACTCTTTATCATCATCTACATAAAGCAACAATTTGATTTTTTAGAAATTGTTTTAGAGTAAATCCTTCAATATTGATTTGAATTTTGAGTTGATAACATAGATGTTTCCCACAATGCCTCGAACATTCATGAAAACTAACCTCTACGTGGAAGAAGTGCATATCAAAGACATAGAAATGGACTCAAACATGCATAGGAACTAAGAAATGCATGAAAAACTTGTAGAAATATGATAAGATTAAGGGACCATTGCATAGTTGTATAGTAGCTAATGAAAGGTTGATGAAATCACAAGAGGCGTATAGAAGGACCAATACTCAATTGTTCCAAATCTTTATAGAGATGTAGATGAAATTATCGCATAAAAATAAGGATAGTATATGGGATGAAAGTAAGAGATATATATTAGTAGGAATTCTAGTTGAACATCACAAATGTCAGATTTGTAGAAATTGTAGCCAAATATTTAGGGGTTTTAGTTAGGATTTTAGGGATTTTTGTGCTAATTAGAGATAACACATCACATGATTGTATACATATTATTAGAGTAAAACCATTCTAGGATATTGAGTAAATGTAGGGCAATTTGAGAAGCAGAGTTTTAACAAAATCCACCTCCCCTATTTTCCGTATATAAAGCATGTATCTCAATTTTATCTCCATATTGAAGAATAAAGCTAGTTTATAGTTCACAATATGTACCTTATTTATGTGTATTTATTTTCAGTTTATTACATCCAGGTTGGTTATTAGTTTCAGGGTATCAGAGCCTCACTTGACAATATGAGTGAAGTGTTGTAAAGTTTCATGAGGCATGGAGTCTGAAGTCGCACAGAGGAATAACATTAGGTGTAATATTTGTAGGAGATCCTCAAAAGATAGTAGAACAATTTATGGTGTTGGATTCAATCTATGGAAGTTTAAAATGAAGATTCTTTTATTGAATACAGACCTACTCAATATAGTTGAAGACACTGAGACTAAGCCTACCTAGGATGTAGATTTGATTAGTAAGTAGGAGACAAAGGAAGGTATGGCTCATTCCTATATACTTTTAAGTGACAATGTACTTTTGCATGTAAGTGAGGAAAAAACAACAAAATATGCTTGGGAGCAATTGATATAGTTATATAAATCAAATGATGTTAGTACAAAATTATATTTACAAAGAAGGTTTTTCTAGTTAAAAATGTAGGAATCATAGGAGATATTAGACCACAAAAACTAGTTTAAGGCTCTTAAGATCCAACTGGCTATGTTTGAATCAATACTTGTAGAAGAAGACATTGTTATGACACTTTTTGGGTGTTTTCCAAAATCATATTCTAGATTGGTAGTAACATTAAACACTCAAGTTAATATGTATTATGGACATGCAAAAAGTAATAGTACCATTACTTCACTAAGAAATCATAAGGAATGATGTGACTCCTATGGTGCTATTTTCAATGGGATCTAAGAGCAAGGTGAAGAACAAGAATGAAAACAAATTTCTACCCTCCTAGTACAATGTCTCTAAGAGTACTAAATGCATAAAGGAGGATAAGAATAAGGGAAAGTGATTTCATTGTGGGGCTCTAGGGAATTTCAAGAAACAATGAAAAAAATGGTAAGCATGTAATGAAAATGAAGTCAATTGAAGCTAACATGGCTTCAAGCAATGGCTAAGAACATTTTTTTTAGTCACCACATCCCCAAATTAAAGGATTTCAAAGAGATGATACTTAGATTCAAGAGAAACTCAACATATGACACTTGTGCCAAGCTAGTTTACATCATATAAAGGAGTACACAAAGGGAAGACTATCAAGCTTGGCGATGACAACAAGCATTAAATGATGGGAGTTGGAAATCTCATTGAAGATGCCCAATGGTGCACAGAAGAAAATCCAAGATGTGTGGTATGTCCTTGTTTTAGACAAAACCATTTTGTTAGTAAGATTATCGATGTTGGGATATTAGTGCATTTTGATAGAAAGATATGTGCTCTAAAGGATGGATAAGAGTGAATATTTTCAAAGGAATTAGAGAGTACAATTTGTACAAATTATATGCTACAATACCCAAAGTGGTGTTGGTGATAACAAATAATGAAATATTATATTTAGTCCTTTGGTTTCATATATTTGGAAATGAAAATACAAATTCACTCAAAGTATTAAAAAAGGAGCAGCTTGTAGAATATTTGAATATACATCTACTGGTGGAGTTAGGACTATGCAAAATGTTGTTGTTTGCACAAGAAACACAAATTTTCTTTATCAAATAAAGGAGTGAAAAGAGTTGAGTAAATGGGCTCATACATACAAACATTTGTAGTCCAACACAAACAATGACACACAAAGGGGAAAGGTATTTTGTTACCTTTATTGACAATTTTTGTAGAATGACCTTTGTTTGTTTTCTCAAAAATAAACTAGGTGGATCATAAATGTTCAAAATTTTAAAAGCATTTGGTGAGAAGTATGGAACAATTTAGATGTGATAATGGGGATGACTATACCTCAAAAATATTAAAGGTTTTTGTGAAAAGGTAGGAATCATGTTAAAGTACAGTGTTCCCTATTCATCACAATAGAATGGTGTCATATAAAGAACATTACGATTTTTTTTGAAAACACTAGATGGAAGATTAATAGTAGTGGTTTATCTTATGTTTTTTGGCTGAAGCAGTTTCTACAACTGCATACATACACAATAGGTTGCCAACTACTACATTGCATAATAAAACACCTTATGAGTCATGGAATGGAGGCAAGCCAAGTGTTAAGGGTTTTAGGGTTTTGGGTTGCATAGAATATGCACATATACTAAATGAAGAATGAAGGAAGTTGGATGACAAGAGAAAAAATGCATAATGATTGGATACAACCCATATTTAAAGGGATATATAATTTATGATCCTATAACACATGAGATTATGGTAAGAAGAGATATCATTTTTTATGAAATTTCAGTTCTACATAAATCAATAGAGAAGTTTTAAGGATTGAGAAATAAAGTTTTATAATATCGAATATAAAGAATAATCTCAATGTGAGGATTCTACTCTAGCCATACCAATACAACTTCCAATGACACAACATACTAGAAATGTACAAGGGGGGTTGCAACTTTGAAGATCAACGAGAAATAGTAATCCCACTCAAAGGGCATTGTAATTATATTCACTTTCTATAGAACATGATCAATGAACTATGCAATGTTTCATACGCACTTAAAAGTGTTTATGCAATAGATTTGATTCAAAATGTATCCAAACAAGTGATTGGTTGTAAGCTTTAGCATCTAAGAAAATTCGAAAATTAAGGAAGGTTATTAACTATATAAAAGGCAATGCAAAGTAAAGTGGAATAAGAAAAATGAGAATGAAACATGAATGCATTAAAATAAAAAATAAGAGAGAAAAGACTGAGGAATGGGAAATGAAAGGTCATGCATGTCGGCCTTCCCATTACCCTACCTCTTCCTATTTATTATTGTACTTTCACTCTCAAAGGGTCCTTTTGGAGCCATGAGGAGAGAAAGCAAAAGAGAAGGAATTGTGTAAATCGTTGAATGGCCATGGAGTCGTGAGATGCATTGTAACCAGAGATTGTTGAAATAGACTAAGAAAGCATTGAATATTGGTTTTCCCATTTGGGTTTCTAGGTTAAAATATTTGAGTATTTTGTGAGTTTCACTATGATTATTGAGTGTTGCATGATTTCTATGTGTGGAGTTTGGATTTAGCTACATCTTAATTGATTATTATGTAAATCTTAATTGATTGTTATTAATTCCTATATGGAATCAATTGCTATCAATCACTTGGTTAATTACAATAGATATTAGTTGTAGACCATCCATTACACTTGAAGTGTTGAGATCAAGAGCTGTCATAATTTGGTTGTTTCAATAATTTAGCACACTTTCTAATTTATCCTTGAAGAACAATAAATTGTGACTATTGAGGCCACTGGCATCTAATACAAGTCACATAGCAATAATTCAAGTCTGTTGAGGCCATATGCACCCTCCTATAGGTCATACGCACCTCTAGGAAGCCTGTAAGTAGAAACTCAAATCCTCCTAGGACAGTATGCGCCAAGGATAGCCTGTACACAACCCCTTGTGTGATTTCTCTGCTTGGGTAAGCATGGTAACCTCTCCCTTTGAGTGTTCCTTGAGTGGTTTCCTATAGGAAACAAATGAAATTACTATACTAATGAAAAATTTCCTCAAACATATCCTTCCAACAACATTGGGTATTCTCAATATTCAAGGAGAAGTCACATTTAACAAATGACTTTGATATTTTTTTACTTTGTCTCATGTTCTCATTAATATCTTAATCCAATCATTAATTTGTATCTGAGTTGTTGTTGGATTCTACTCACATGTTAATAGTTGGAAGTGAGACCATTCCAAGTGTGAACAAAGGGCCATTCTCATTTCATTGACCTCTAAATGGAAGAGTGATTAAGGAGGAAATGAAAGAATAGAAGTAAATGGTTAATTAAATTTTGAATGGAGTTGTTATGTATTAAACACAATTGTTATGTATTAAACACAATTGTTATGTATTAAAAACTATTGAAGGAGATGTGTTGGTTGATATTGGATTTACATGGAGTCATTAGTTGTTGTAAGGACAATCCAAGTACAAACCAATGCCCTCATTCACATTGCATTGTCTACTAATTAAATAATGGTAGTGCCTATTGTTTAAATTGAATAGTCATTTGAGTTTATTATTCATTGGGATTAGAAGAACATGGGTGTTGGAGAATGTTAGTCTTGGAAAAAACCATCCTTCATTGATAGTTAACAACTTAAAGATGAGGAGTTATATCTGTTAAATTGAGCTATGATTCAAGCCTTGCAATATATAAAGGAGATCATTGATAGCATAACAACATAGAGTCACATGCTACTAGAAGAACCTATGGATATTGTCATACTCCTAGTTTTGTAAGCATTTGCAGTGTAATAATTCAATTAACATAGCCATTCACTCATCTAATTAAGGAGATGGGCTATAACTCAACAAATGGGCTTAGTTTGTGTCAATCATATTTGTTGGAGTTGCACTTTACAATACGTAGTATATTTGAAGTAATTGTCTTGGAGATAGAGAATTGAAAGAATATCCATCTTCATAGGCTTAATGAAGAATAATGAATAGATAATTTTGAAGGAGAAGTTTGAAATTAGAATTGCATCAAGAACATAATCCTTGAAGACAAGAAGTAAATCCATTTAGCACCTTCATACCCAGTGATTAACAACAAAGGAATTTGAGTCCAAAGTATTGATTATTATTGCATTGTCAGTATGTGGTTTCATGTGTAGATTGCACTAAATATATAAACCTTATAATCAGACCTGAATAGAGATAGTAGAGAAAAAAAAATTAATTTCCACAAAGGACCCTTCTTAGTGAAGTGTGTGGGATATAAATCCCTTGTTTATAGATAATATGGTATTAGATTACTTGAATTCTTGATTGTGATGCAAGTACTAGAACATTGAAAAATTGACATGGGTAAAGAAAACAAAGAGAGGTTGGAAGACTTGTAGGTGATGAGAGCTTAGCTTCAAGAAGAGAAAAATCACTTGAAGGAATAGGTCCAAAGGTTTAACTGAAGGATGAGAGAGATGGGGAAGAATATTTCGAGATTGAGAAGACTACTATCAATTGTAAAGAAGAAATTTGTTGAACTGTAAGACTCCCTCAGTGCAATTATGGAATATTGGGACATGAGTAGAGTTCAACTTGTACAGTTGGGAGAGAAGGTCATCCAATTGGATAATTAGTAGGAGGACATGTTCAATCATATGATGACTCATTTGCAATAAGAGTTAGTATATAAGGAGGAGGTATTGACAAAGATCCAAGTAGTTGTCCAAGAGATCTAGTAAGCAAAGCCACCTTCCATTGCCACTGTTGAATCCAACACCATGATTGGGACAACTTTGGTAAGCTCATCTTCTGTAGACATTTCTCAAGAGAATCTTGGTAAATTTGAAAGTAATACTAGAGGAATTGGATTGAAATTGTTAATGCATATGGGATATGATGGAAAAGGGATAGGCAAGAAAAGACAAGGAATCCTACACCCCATTTTAGCTTAATAGAGGTTCAAGAATGAAGGCCTAGGTTTCAATGGTGGAAATAAAAATTCCATGAACAACAAGATCATATTTGTGAAGGAAAAGGAAATGACAAAGTTGGCTAGCTCATCAGAAGAAAAAGTAGTAGCACATGAAGGTGGAAACTCACTACCACCTCATCATTCTTGTGGAAAATTGCAGAAGGATAATGATGAGAAGAGTTCGAATACTCATCCTACACCTGCACTGAGAAGAAGAAACAAGTAGTTCAGTGGAAAGATGAGGAAGACAAATTGTGGTTATGCATGAAACATGTAATTCATCATTTGTCACTGATGGTTTATAGAGGGAAAATAAAGAAAATTTCTTTTCAAATAATTGATGTATTTTGTAATTTTTTTCGGGGTGTGTGAATCCAATACATAATGGATTCCCAACATGCATCAATTATTTTCAAGGATAGGTGTTGGTTGATATCTCATTTATAGGAAGTCATTAGTTGTTGTAAGGACAATCTAAGTACAAATAAATGCCCGCATTTGCATTGCATTGTCTACTAATTAAATAATGGTAGTGCCTATTGTTTAAAGTGAATAGTCTTTTGAGTTGTTTATTCATTGGGTTTGAAGAAGAGGGGTGTTGGAGAATGTTAGTATTGGAACAAACCATCATTCATTCCTAGTTAACAACTTAAATATGGGGAGTTATATATGTTAAATTGAGCTATGATTCAAGCCTTGTAATATATAAAGGAGATCATTAATATCATAACAACATAGAGTCAAATGATACTAGAATAATTGTTGTGGTGGGAAATCCCCCTACGGACTAGCACTTAGGGTTATATTATGCATGCAGATAAGACCGAAAGAATCCTACTTTCTACCGTCGTCCTAGACCTAATCCCCATTTCTTTTAAGCAAATACATGGTTAAATGAACATACCTTGTTCTGAACATTCGATGTCGATCCTTCTTCACACTTGATCGCTTGCTAGCAACTATCCTCCCAAGACTGAACTGCGTACAAAACAAGCAACAAACTCTAGATGCATTTGTTCTACAGATTAATGGGTTAGAGATTCAAACATATACTAACTAAACTATGAAGAACTCATATAGTGAGACGGGAAAAACATTTCTTTATTATTAACTTTAATGAATCAACTTACAATGTCGAGACTGGCCACTGCTCCGCGAACCTGATCCTGGGCTCCTCTTCAAATGTCCTCCAATTTCTTTGCTTTGTATCTCTCTTTGCACAAGGATGGCTAAAGGGTTGGGGAAATGGGAATGTGCAATTGGGTAGAGTTTCTTTACTCTTATTCTCCTCTTCCAAATGGGACCCCTAACCCTTCTTTTATAGGCTAGAAGAAGCTAGGTATTTGGACGAACCCTCGGCCATGCATGGCCGGAAGATTCAGTTAACTCACCCAAAGTTGTGTGTTCCGTCGACAACTTTCCTTTTTTCATGCTTATGTAGGTCCACGCGGGCTGTAGTGGGCCAGCTAGCATGGGCACTGTATATCCACGCAGGCTGTAGTGGGTCAGCTAGCATGGACTTTTAAAAATGGATTTTTTTAGAAGAGTTGTTCAGTAGTGTTTTGGAAAAGAAGGAATCTGAGATGGCCTGATGCCAGGTAAGCATGTATGGTGAAAATTAGGGTTATAACAGATGCCCCCTAATGTGTGATGTCAAAAGAGCATCTGATGGCCGAAATACATTACCAATCTTTACTGATGTGCCGAAAAAGTGAGCCCAGGAACCAAAAATCAGGAGGCGCCATCTGCAAAAAATAACAATTGTCTCACCGAGGCGGGCATACCCATGCTTGGGATAGAATAAACGCATGGCTACCAATCAAATACACTGTAGATCCATTTCATATAACTATATAAAGTGTAGACGCGAACAATACACAATGGAGCTACATCTCGAAATCATAAAGATATACATGTAGAGTATCCATCTTCTTAGAAGATGATAAGGACTGATGGCTGGAGATGAGGTCTTCAGAGCTCGAGAAACAACTTCAAAATCTTCAAAACTCGGGTAGGAGTGTAATGTGAGTGTACGAATTCACTACCCAGAGGTCTTCGATGACTCATCGGTCATGGACTAGAGAATCTTGATGATTAGATTGAAGGCTTCATTGATTTTGAACAAAGACTTGATTGGACTTTCAGGATGGCTGGGTATGAGGGCAAGAGACAAACTGTAGAGGGGCCGACTTAGGCTTGGTAAAAACTTCCCTTCGACAATAGCACGACGAAGTGATGAGACTCAGGCAAGATGGCATTTATCATAAGTTCACGAGGCAGGAGGCAACACAAAATCTCCATATGTTTGGAAGAATAACCAAACGGAGGAGGACACAACTCTATGTAGCGAGAAAAGCTTCCTAAGGTCATATTAAATCCCAGGGTTTGATGAAAAAACAAACATATGTGCTTTATCCAAGGGCGACTCATTATGCTGCCAATAAAGAAAATACTTTTCCCTTCCTCTTTTTGGGGTATATTTGATTTTTTTGTCTTTTTCAATAATTTTGGAAAAAGAATAAAAGAATTTTACGTTACAAAGGAGAATCGAGTATTGCAAACATATTAGTTACAAGCGCATGGAACACATGGATGTTAGGGGAAAAGAGACATATGCAAGAAAAGGACACTCGGGAAAAATCCTCCAGGGGCCAAAGGTGCCAAGACGCAGAGGCAAAATGCTACAGGGCTTGCGTATAAGGCATGCTTCAGATGGTTCAGTTGAGAGCAACATGGAGCTGGAATTAGGCCAAAGACGCGGGTATGCAAATGCGATTAACAAAACACACAATGGTAACGTCCTTCGCACCAAATGTGCGTCATGCGATGTAGAAGTTTAATGAGCCCATAGAAGGTAGGCTCGGTGGTTTTTTCATATTAATGAGCCCAGAGAAGGTAAGCTCGGTGGTTTTTCATATTTAGGGAGTCTGAAAAAAAATAAAAGGAGACTCCATTGGGGTACCTTTTTCGAAGATAGTCTAGTCGGTTCGAAAAAGGGGTAAACTAGCATCGACAAGGCATCTATTCAAAACCATTTTAATGAGTGTGATAAGGACAAGATCACTCGACCATTTTTTCATTTTTAAGGAGTCTGAAAAAAGATTAACTATGGACTCCGTCAGGAATGTTCTTTTGGACCAGTTTAACAAGTGTGAAAGAATAAGGTCACTCGACGATCTTTTCAATTTTAGGGAGTTTGAAAAGAGCTTAACTATGGACTCCGAGGGGGTTCCTTTTTCGTAAGTTTAGTCCCTCAGGCCCGAAAAAGGGGTAAAATTATACCTGAGGGTACTCTTCTAGAGAATTGAAGTTCCATAGAGTATACCTTTGTTCGTACAGTTGACCATTTAGACCGAAAAATGGGGAAACTAACGTCGGACAGACGTGACTTCAAATTTCAGTTTAACGAGCGTGAAAGGCCACAAGACCGCTTGACAATCTTTTCATGTTTAGAGGGTCTGAAACGGGCTTAAAAGAAGACCCATAGAGGTTACTTTTCTCAGTTAATCCGGACGAGATCGAAAAGAATAAATGCAGTCTCGTCGGATGTTGCTTTCGAATCTCAAAGTGAGCTTGAAAAACAACAAAGTTAGCTCATGATCAACACTTTGTGGGTCGATGTCGGGTATCTCCTCGGGGGAGCAGTATGCTCCGATGAAAACATTGTCTACGATGCCAGTCTTTCGGGAGATATTGATCGGTATGGTTTCAGCGATGGTTGCCATATTACCCTCAACATAAACCTCGTGTGTAGCTAAGGGATTAATAGGACAAGACCTATCTCCCGTCATAGTAACGGTGAATTCTCCTGCTTCGATTCGGTTTACCTCTGGGAGGAAGTATGATCTGTGATGAAGATCTTCCTAGGGTTTGTCCAGACTAGTCATTGCTTCAATTACTGCTTCTTTAGAGGGTAAGACTAAGTCTAACGAATCAGTGTCAGTGAGAGAACCCTGAGCCCAAATAGGCTCTAGAAGTGGATCTAACTCTTGTGCAGGAGTTGGATCAGTGTGGGCTGAAGCTTGCTGGACTAAAGAGTAGGCTACTTCAGCTGCGGATAAGGGCATGGACATGCTCGAGTTCCCTGTCCCATCCATCGTGGCCGATGGGGAAGGAAGTATCCACGGATCGTTGAAGTCAGTCGTGCGGAATGACGAAACTTGAAAAATCTCAACCTTACGGTGATTGGATATAAACTTGATATCGTCTTGAGGGGGCGGGTAATCAAAGGTACCCATCAAATATGGGCACAAACCAACTCCTACGTTGACTACGCCTGGTTGAGGATTATCAATCATCGAGACCATGGATGCCCCCAATGAAGGGTCAGGTCTGGAGAAGGACAATTGATTGATGGTCACAATCCAACCCTCGTGTGGAAACAACAAGACCCAGAAAACAGTAGAAACCATAGCTTGCATTGCATAAGTCCAACTTCTCCCTAACAAGAGGTTATAGTCGAGGGGCGCATCGACTACCTCTACCTCGACACACACGGTCTTCCCTCCTAACTGCACTGGGAAAGAGGGAATGATACCATGTGGTCGGAACGAACGACCGTTGAAATAAGTAAGAAGAGTAGGTGATGGAGACAAAACGGGCTGGCCAACGGCTTTCCAACATGCCAATGACATAACGCATGTCGAGGCGCCCTCATCAACCACCATTCGGAAGATATTCCGAGTAAAAATTTTCGTGGGATGAGCCACTACTATCTGAAATGCTACGTGGTAAGGCAGACGAGTTTTTAGGTCAGTTGTATCTAGCATGATTGTACCCAGATTACAAGTCTCGGTAGATCCTACAGAGGTTAACAAGTCTTTCCTCTGGGAAGGGCAACTTTGGAGGATCTCCAAAGCAGACATCGCACAAGGGGTTTGTGATAAATATTCTACCAAAGAATAATTCTGGGCGGCCCTTGTGTTTGGGTTGTGAGAAGATTTTTTGAACGCACCTTTGGGGATGCGTGTCATTGTTTCGCCCAACGTCTTCTCAATCTGTAGAGGAAGAGATGGGAGTTCGACTTCTTTTCCCTTCTCAGAAGTGATTGGTTTACTATAGTCATGCACTCTAGTCGATATAAAAGAATCACCCTTCACCATATATACATTCACAGATGCAGGGTTGTTCAAAGACGAAGAGGGTCCTTGGCTGCCCCCTTCCGTGCTTGCAGAATATTGGGTTATATTTTTCCCATGTTGAAATGGATTGGTTAACACAACAGGCTATTGTTGCATCACAAACTTTTGGGCTTCTGCAAGCCGAGGACATAGATGGGTCGGGTGGTCTTCCACGCACAAGTTGCATGGATACCTTGCCTTCCGTTTCTCAGTGTTGTCCCCACCAGCATTATCGGTAGGTTTTTTATCCCCCTTACCCTTCTTTCATTGTTTTTTCTTTCCTTTAGGCTGCTGGGTGGCCTTTGGATTAGCCGATTTCACTGTGTGTACATCTGACGTTTTGGTAGGGGGAGTAGCCAAAGCAGTAGTTTGGCTGGCCGTTGTGTGTTGTATAGACAATTGTTGCAACTGCTTCATCAGTTTCTCAGCGGGCTTTGTTTGTGATGAACCAACAATACCATCGGCATGTGGTCCAACTCTCTGTCTGGTTTTATCAAGTATTGAGAGTGGTGCATCTGGCAAGATCTCGTATAATAAACCGGACTGAGAATAGATTAGCTCAAGTTGTTGAGCTTTCATGATGGCGTCTTCTTTAGAAAATACTCCCGATGTCGTGACGTCTTTGGATAACTATGGGACCAAAGACTTAAGGAACCACTCAAGAAGGAATGTTGGTGGGACTGGTACCTTAATTAAACTCTTTCGGCGTCTCCATTCTCGAATGTGATCGAAGATATGGTTCGCTTTTGTCTGTGAAAAATTGGCCAGCAATTATGTGCCAGCGTCGTATCTCACAGGTAATTATAAATGGTTAAGGAAAGCCATGGCCAATTCGCCGAAGGAAGAGTATCTTGAGCGGTCGAACTCAATGTACCATTTCGCGACACTCCCAATGTGAGTATGTTGAAACAATCGCAACTGTACGGAGTCGTCTTTCAACGAGTTAGATGAGCACCAAAGATGGAAGGTAGTCACATGATCTCTTGGATATTTGTTAGGCTTGGCTTCGAACTTTGGGATGTCCAAAGGAAACTTCATCGACATAGGAGGCCAACGCGGATCGTGACAGATAGGGTCATTCAACAACCTTGTCAAGTCTGGCAAATGCAAAGTTGCTAGGAAAGGTAGTTTGGGTTGTTGGTGATAACCTGGGAAAAAGGGACTTGGAGTTTGATTGGCACCAGGTTGCCAGGAAAAGTTCAGCTACTAGCTTGGGTTTTGGTAAAAACCATGGCCATGGCCAGCGTATGGATTTTGCGTGTGAGGAGACATCATCGACTGATTTCCAAAATAGGACATAGATTGTTGGGCATGCATTACATTCGAAGGACTTTGGGAAGGGTTGCCCCATGTTGGTCCCATGGGGATAGGCATAGTACTTTGTCCGAGGTTCCATTGATTGTGAAAAGAATTACCCCATATCGGCATTCCTGATGAGGGAATGAATCCCTACCAAGAATTCCAAGGTCCTAATGCGGAAGAAGTTTCTGGGTGTGCCCCCTGTGCAAGAATAGTACCCTGCATAGGAATAGATTGTTCGAGACCGGGATTACCCCCAATCGGGAAAGCAGTTGACGAGAATGCGTTGTTACCAAATGCACCAAACAAATAAAATGGTGTTGAACCAACCGACA
Source organism: Picea sitchensis (assembly GCA_010110895.2). Taxonomy (NCBI): domain Eukaryota; kingdom Viridiplantae; phylum Streptophyta; class Pinopsida; order Pinales; family Pinaceae; genus Picea; species Picea sitchensis. The sequence continues at coordinate 85,037 of SNQJ01S0044403.1, read as the reverse complement.
TGTTATGCGAAGGTGTTCCTTGACTCCCCGCTCCAAGTAAACTATGGTGTGCAAGTGGCCCAACGGATTGCTGATGCGTGCCACTGAGAAAAGGGGATGAAGGAGGTATATGACCTCCCTCGTAAGGGAAAGTGTTAAAAGGAGCAGGAGTGCCTCCCATGTGTCCTTACAGAGGAGCATTAGAGCTCCCTTCCCCCAGACTTGAAGTCTGTGAAGTGGAGGAGGAAAGTACATGACTTGTACTTGAACTAGGCATCTCATATGAGAAAGGAGGGCCTGTTGCACTTGGTGTGAAAGGGGTTGTGGCCGCCGCCAGAGACGAGATCGGGCCACTCTACGATGTAGAGGCAGTCGAGACCATGGTGGCTCGAACCAGTGATAGTGGGTTAGGAGGTGGAAACTCTCCTGTGGTGACAACCATAGTGGGAATTGAATAATTCCCAGAAGGAGTAACAACATTTGTTTCCATTGCTGTGTGTGACACTGTTTGGCACTCGTAAGGATGAATCAGTACGATGGTGGGTGTCGAAAGATCAGTGGTGGAGGTTTGAACCAGACCAAAAGATTTCGCTCCAAGGTTTGAAATGGTCGATTCCTATGGATGTTGTTCGGGCACAATTTCTTGTGACCCGGTTGCTTCAAAAGACCCTTTTTGGTCTAGCTTTCGCCTTAGTGGTGGCGAGGGTGGCTCCAGTGTAACCGACAACAGGCCAAGAAGCCTTCGTGACCGGTGGAGCTCGTGATCCTCCACTATGTGAGAAGATCAAAGACACTCTAGGGCATTCTAGTCGTTCAAAAACAACACACACTAAAAAAGTCCCTATAAGATAAGACATACAAACACTAAATTAATTGGAAGAACAGTTACAACAACAAACATTAGAGCATACCAGTGCAAGTGCAACTCGAACACGAAAGAACCCTCTGGGTATACTCTGCAAAGCGTGGCCTGATGTCTATCCTAGGTACCACGGTATACCCCCACAGTCACTTGTGTATGTCCCTAGAAAATATAGGCAACTAGGTTGCCAGCGCGCAAACAGTCACCAGGCGGGTACAGTCGAAAGTCGGGTAGACCACAATGAGCAGGGTATCGAGCCCGAAACCTATCAAGGGTATTGAGAGCAAGTGGTCCGGAAGACAAATGAGGACCTCAAATGGATTTGAGACCCACGAATCTCTGTGGCAAATGAAATCTACGGAATCCCAAGACAAGCCCTCTATATGCGTTCTCCACTACGATTGGTCCATCTTTGGAGGGGTTATCTCCGCTACCTTTCTGCACGCAACCTCGTGTTTATCCCCTGTGTTAGAGGGGGGTCCTAGATAACTTTCGTGATACTGGACTTGGACACTCCCTAACTCAGACTCCAATGTTTTATTTTTAATGGCCTTGAAGAGTTTCCTCTCCAACCTAATCCAAGGCCCTAATCTTGAATTAGTTGGTTAACCCTACAAACATAAAAGTCTAATGAATTTTAGATTTAGCGTTAATTTTATGGCTTGTCTTATGTCAAAGGGTATGAAAGTGAAACTAGTGATGTTTGAAAGACGAAAGTAAAAATGAACAAAAAGATGGAAACAAAAACCTTCACATAACGCAAATTTTCAACAACTTTTCAAATTTTTATTTTATTTTATTTTCTAAGATCCTTTGAACAACAAACTCAAAGCAAGATTTCACTCGACTACGAGCTACTTACGATCTAAGAAAACTGTCAAGAAATTATGAAAGCAAAGACTTTTCCCTGGTTACTAATGCAAAACAACACTTTTCAACCAAACAAGAAAATGGAATATTTTTTATTTATTTGAATGCTCACAAAGCAAAAAGAAAAAATATCAACAAGTCAAAAACCAAGAAAAAACTTCTGGTCTAATCGCAGATCGCAAAGAATCACTTCAAGAAATCACACACTAGCAACTTTAAAAAAGGACTCTCACACTTGTCTAAAAACCCTAAAGAAAATTTTGATGAAAACTTTTAAATGCAAAAAGAAAGCTATGGCTGAGATCAAACCTAAGCTACTGACTACTAGGACAAAGATTCAAAAACCTGATAGGTATAACTCTTGTCAAGGGAAAGGATGACTTCCTCACCCTAAAAAAAAACTATCCTGCACAAGCACGCTACTGACATTTCAACAACAAGCATGTGCATGCGAGCTGTGTAGAGCTAGAGGGCGTGTACACGCGTGCTGGCCTTATACAGGCCGCATGTATCTCTAAAACTTGGAAACAAATAAAAACAGACAATCCAAACCAGGAAGAGACCACTGATATTGAGAACCAGGATCTTTTGAAGGCTTAGACACTTTCTTTAACAGAAAAAAGAAAACAATGTAAGGAAAAAATTTGTAAAACAAACCAATCTGAGATGAATCCTAAGCTATATACTGCAAACAACCAAGACTAGAAAGAGTTCCAGAAAACCCCTGAGAATGAATGATTCTGACAGGGAAGAGGATGACTGCCTCAAAAATTTTCTGGAATCATACACGCTACTGCTACTTCTTCAGCTAGCATTTACACGCGGGCTGTAAGAAAGTAGGGCGTGGGTACACACGTGCAGACCTTATGCAGGCCGCGTCTTCCATACCAGCTATCTCTGTTTCTTTTCTCGAAAAAAATTATAGTCGAGAAAAGAAACAGAGATAGCTGGTATGGAAGACCATAATCTCTGTCATCTCAGACTTTGCAGAAACTTCAAAGAATAGGAAAGAAAACCAGTCTTTTAAAAATACCCAAAAATATTCCCAGGAACTCTAGAGACTTCCCCAGTATGGTTGCCAACTTTGTTGTGGTGGGAAATCCCCCTCCGGACTAGCACTTAGGGTTATATTATGCATGTAGATAAGACCGAAAGAATCCTACTTTCTACCTTCATCCTAGACGTAATCCCCATTTATTTTAAACAAATACATGGTTAAACGAACATACCTTGTTCCGAACGTTCGATGCCGATCCTTCTTCATGCTTGATCACTTGCTAGTAGCTATCCTCCCAAGACTGAACTGCGTACAAAACAAGCAAGAAACTCTACATGCATTTGTTCTACAGATTAATGGGTTAGAGATTCAAACATATACTCACTAAACTATGAAGAACTCATATAGTGGAACGGGAAAAGAATTTCTTTATTATTAACTTTAATGAATCAACTTACAATGTCGAGACCGGCCACTGCTCCGCGAACCTGATCCTGGGCTCCTCTTAAAATTTCCTCCAACTTTGTTTTGTATCTCTCTTTGCACAAGGATGGCTAAAGGGTTGGGACAATGGGAATGTGCAATTGGGTAGAGTTTCTTTACTCGTATTCTCCTCTTCCAAATGGGACCCCTAACCCTTCTTTTATAGGCTAAAAGAAGCAAGGTATTTGGACGAACCCTCAGCCATGCATGGCCGGAAGATTTAGTTAACTCACCCAAAGCTATGTGTTCCGTTGGCAACTTTCCTTTTTTTGTGCTTCTATAGGTCCACGCGGGCTGTAGTGGGCCAGCTAGCATGGACACTATATATCCACGCGGGCTGTAGTGGGTCAGCTAGCGTGGACTTTTAAAAATGGAGTTTTTTAGAAGAGTTGTTCAATAGTGTTTTGGCAAAGAAGGAATCTGAGATGTCCTGATGCCAGGTAAGAATGTATGGTGCAAATTAGGGTTATAACAATAACCTATGGATATTGTCATAGTCCTAGTTTTGTAAGAATTTGCAGTTTAATAATTCAATTAACATAACCATTCACTCACTTAATTAAAGAGATGGGGTATAACTCAACAAATGGGCTTAGTTGATGTCAATCATATTTTTTGGAGTTTCACTTTACAATATGTAGTGTATGTGAAGTAATTGGCTTGGAGATAGAGCATTGCAATAATATCCATCCTCATAGGCCTAATGAAGATTAGTGAATACAAAATTTTGAAGGAGAAGTTTGAAATTAGAATTGCATCAAGAACATAAGCCTCGAAGCCAATAAGTAAATCCATTTAGCACCTTCCTACCTAGTGATTAACAACAAAGGAATTTGAGTCCAGAGTACTGATTATTATTGCATTGTCAGTATGTGGTTTCATGTGTAGATTACACTAAAGATATAAGCATTATAATCATACCTGAATAGAGATGGTAGAGAAAAAAAAAATTCCACGGAGGATCCTTCTTGGTGAAGTGTGTGGGATATAAATCCCTTATTTATAGATAATGTTGTATTAGAGTACTTGAATCCTTGATTGTGATGAAACTACTAGAACATTGACAAATTGGCATGGGTAAAGAAAACAAAGAGAGGTTGGAAGACTTGTAGGTCATCAATTCTTAGCTTCAAGAAGAGAACCAACACTTGAAGGAATCTTGAGAGATTGACAAGACTGCTATCATTTAAAAAAAATACATTTTTTGAACTCTAAGACTCTCTCAGTGAAATTATGGAATATTGGGACATGAGTAGAGTTCAAATTGTACACTTGGGAGAGAAGGTCATCCAATTGGACAATTATTAGGAGGACATGTTCAATTAGATGATGACTCATTTGCAACAAGAGTTGGTAGATAAGGAGGAGGAGTTGAAAAATCTCCAAGTAGTTGTCCAAGAGAACTAGGAAGCAAAGCCACCTTCCATTGCCACTGTTGAAGCCAACATCATGATTGTGGAAACTTTGGTAAGATCATGTTCCACAGACATTTCTCAAGAGCATCTTGGTAAATTTGAAAGGAATACTAGAGGCATTGGATTGAAATTGTTAAGGCATATGGGAAATGATGGAAAAGGGACAGGAAAGAAAAGACAAGGAATCATACGCCCCATTGTAGCTTAATATAGGTTCAAGCATGAACCCTTAGGTATTGATGGTGGAAATATAAATTAAATGAACAACAAGATCATGTTTGTGAAGGAAAATGGCATGACAACGTTGGCCTGCTCATCAGAAAAAAGAGTAGTAGCATGTGAGGGTGAAAAATCACTACCACCTCATCATTCTTGTGGAAAATTGCAGAAGGATAGTGATGAGAAGAGTTCGAATATTGAACCTACACCTTCATTCAGAAGAAGAAACAAGTTGTTCAGTTGAAAGAAGAGGAATAACAATTATGGTTATGCAGAGTTTCACTGTTCTTATGCTTAAATTTGAAATGAGACCCCAACACCTCCTTTTATATGAAAAAAGGATGGTTATTCGGTTGGGTGAAGGGATATAGTAGGTGGATTAGTTGGGAAACTACCAATAGCCCGTCAATTTCAATGAATTCCTTGCAACGTTTTATTTAATGCAACTTTTACAAGTATACGTGGGCTATAATGGTGCAACATGCGTATGTACGCGAGTTGTAGTGGTGTAGAAAGCGTATGTACGTGGGAATTAATGGTGCAGGGTGTGTACATCTTCTAAAAATTGGTTTTTTAAGAAGAGCTACTCAACAATGCTTTGGAAAAAAATGCAAGTAAGAGGGCCAAGGCCATGTATGCATGTGTAGAGAAATGTAGGGTTATCATAGATGCCTCCTAATGTGTGAGGTTAGAAGAGAAACTGATGGTCGTAATACATTACAATATCTTCACCAATGTATGAAATCGAGTGAGCCCAGGACCAGAGTTTGGGAGGTTCCATCTGCAAAATAAAAATTGTCTCTCTGAGGCGGGCATACCCATCCTCAGGATGAAATAAATCATGGCTTCCAATCAAATACACTACAAATCCATGTCATATAACTATATAAAGTGTAGCCGCAAGAAATACATAGCGGATCTACATCTCAAAATCAATAAAGGATATACAAATATAGTATCCATATTCAAGAAGCCAATGACGCCCGATGGCTAGAGATGAGGTCTTCAGAGCTCGAGCAACAAATTCAAGATCTTCAAAACTAAGGTAGGAGTATAATGGGAGTGAATAACTCACTACCTTGAGGTCTTCAATGACTCGTCGGGAAAAGAAAAGAGGATATCGATGATCAGGAAGATAACTTTGTTGGTTTTGAATAAGGACTTAACTAGACTCTCGGGATGGATGACTCATGAGGTCAAGAGACAAACTTCATAAAGGATGACTCAGGTTGGGTGAAATTTCCCTTGGAAAAAAACATGAAATATGATCAGACTCGGGAAGTATGACATTGACATAAGTTCACGATGAAGGAGGAAACACAAACTCTCCATGTGTTTGGAAGAGTAACCAAACAAAGGAGGACACATATCTATGTAGCGAGAATAACTTCATAAGGTCATAATAGATCCCAATGCTTGAGGAACAAACAAAAGGATGTGCTTTGTCCAGGGGAGACTCTTTGTGCTGCAAAAAAAAGGATACATATTTCCCGTCCCCTCTTTTTGGGAAATTTGATTTTTTTGTCTTTTTCAATTTTTAAAAGAGCTTGAAAAATAATAAAAGAATGCTATGTTACAAAGGAGGAATGAGTGTCACAAGAAAGCATACTAGTTCCAGGCGCAAGGAACAAACTAATTCTCAGAGCAAGGAGACATGTGTAGGAAAAGGACACTCGAGGAAAATTCCTCCATGGGTCAAGGTGTCAAGTCGTAGAGGCACACAGTGCTATAAGGCTTGAATATAAGGCATGCTTCAAAGGTTCAGTTGAGAGCAACATGGATTCGGCATTAGGCCAAAGACGCAGAGATGCAAATGTGATTAGAAAGACACAATGAAACCCCCTTCAGTGTATTTTTAGCGAGCCCAGAGAAGGTAAGCTATGTGGTTTTTTCACATTTAGAGAGTCTGAAAAAATGTGAAAGAAGACTCCAGGGAGTACCTTTTTCAGAGGTAGTCTAGTCGGTTCGAAAAGGGTTAAACTTGCACTGAAAAGATGTATATTCAAAACCATTTTAACGAGTGTGATAAAGAAAAGATCACTTGGAAATATTTTCAATTTTAAGGAGTCTGAAAAGAGCTTAACTATAAACTCACAACCTTTTTCTAAGTTAAGTCTCCTTAGCCCGAAAAAAGTACAAAAGTCATTGAGGAGAACTCTCCCGGTGAGATGAATCTCCCGAGGCATACCTTTTTCCGCTGAAATGTATAGGCTAGAAAAGGGGTAAACTCATGTCAGCAGATATTCTTATGGACCAATTTAGTGAGTGTGAAGGAACAAGGTCACTGGATGATATTTTCAATTTTAGGGAGTTTTAAAAGAGCTTAACTATGGACTCCATGGGGGTTCCTTTTTCGTAAGTATTCTCCAAGGCCCGAAAAAGGTGATAAACCAAAACCAAGGAGAATGTTCCTTTTTCGAAAATTTAGTCCCTCGGGCCCGAAAAAGGGTTAAACTTATGCCTGAGAATACTCTTCTAGTGAACTAAAGTTCCTAGAACATACCTTTATTCATGAAAATGACCATTCGGACCAAAAAAGGGGCAAACTATCGTCGGACAGACGTGCCTTCAAATTTGAGTTTGGCGAGCGTGAAGGGAAACAAGATCGCTCAAAAATCTTTTCATATTTAGAGAGTCTGAAAAGGGATTAAAGAAAACTCTAGGGGGTTCTTTTCTCAATTAATCCAGACAAGATCGAAAAGCATAAATACAATCTTGTTGGATATTGCTTTCAGATTTTAAAATGAGCTTGAAAGACAACAAAGCATGCTCATTTGGGAGTCCTAAGGGTGAGGCCAAGAATGATGATGCATCAGACGAATGAGGCTCAATCTCGTAATCGTGACAGGACTAACAAGGACTCCCGAGCCTATAGTCATTATAGATAGTATGGATTCCAAAATGCAACAAGGATCTACCTAGGGAATCCATGTAAAGGTAGGCTCTACCACCTAATTATGACACTTCTAGAGCAACAATGAGGGTTTTGTGTCACACTTCGGTGGGATCGATCCTATGGAAAAGCATAAAAGACAACGAGATGAAAAAAGTGGAGGTGAAATCCTAACTTATATGCTAAAATTTGAAAAAATAAATTTTACCAAAGGATACCAAAAGTGACCCATACCCACAAGGTTTACCAAACCAAAAGAGAAAATGTATCATAACATCTAATAAGGAAAGGGAACCAAATGATTTCCAAGCCAGGAAAAATGACAAAGGAGGTCAAAAAGTGGCAAAAAGGGTAAAAACATTCTATAAATAGAAGCTGACAACTCATTTCCACTATTTCATTTTGAAAATTGACCAAAAGGAGAAAAATCCCTTTTTCTAGAGAAGTTGATTCCCAGAGTTTTAGTGGACGAAACAAACTTCCACTCAAACCACGTAAGTAGAAAATTCATCCCCCTTGCATTTCAATTCTTCTTTTATGCATTTATTTTTGTTTTTTAGTTTTGAGGGGGCACACTCTCTTAAAAAGAGCAGTCTGACATGTACACAGGTTGTCCCAGGACAAACCACATATGTACTCAGGCATAAAACACTTTGCCCACGTACATACGCGACTGAGGCCAAAACAACTCATGTACACCCTCAAAAGCTTGGAAAAAAAATTAAAAGGCAAGAGATAACTCCCTTTTATTTTCCATGAACAAGATGTATGTCCACTTGAGGGAGAGGGAACACGAGGACATTGATGTACTGGTCGAAGATGACGCTACTCCTATTGCTGCATTGAAACAATGTGGGTTGTGGAAGTTCTTTCAGTGCTCGTTTATGAGGGCACAACCCAGGCTACTGAATGCCCTGGTTGACTATTGTCATTCAGATGAAGATGAATTTATGATAGAGGGACATTCGTTGACTCCAATGACTGAAGATATCTACTTCCTTATTGGCCTCTTGAGGAGAGGGGAACCAGTCAATCTGCGGATGTTTCCCCCTGGGCCTTCTAACAATGAAAACTACATTCAAATGTA
>SNQJ01S0044403.1:54399-74928 GCA_010110895.2 Picea sitchensis | reverse complement strand
GACTGAATATAGTCTTTTGGAGGTCCAAAAGCTTCTCAATGGGGAGGTGTGATCAGGGGATCAAATTTTGCTCAAAAATTCAAAGTGCTCGGAATCGCTTCAAATCGGACAAGAGCGTAGGCCTCGTCGTTAGAAACCCAACACAACTCGTTTGGGTTAAAACGGATGTCCGGAGCGAGAGATATTGCGATCTGTTCGAATCATCAAACAAGTAAAAAAAGGGACACTGACTGTGCAGTCCGTATAGTTCGTACAGGATGACATGGCAGAGACCGTACGCTGACATGGAAGAGGTGACATGGAAGTTTCAGGTTGGTTGACAGTTGGATGAATCATGTTTCGACACGTGGTATTTTTTGGTTTGTGGTTGGGTGCCACGTGGCCTAGTCATGGGCTGCCATGTGGCACCATTGTATTGGGTATTGGTTCAAAATTATATGGAGTCCGTGGGATTCGAAACCCGGACCTCCCCCACTGGTCAAGCCTTAACAAATTCTGCCCAACCAATATACCACGCGTTGGTTCTTATAATGTATATGGAAAAATATATATTTGAATTTGATTAAAAGTTAATGTGGTGGGAGGTCGGGCTGGGGCTTAGCCCCAACCCGCGGTTATATTATGAATATCATATGAACATTACATATGTGACTGCGCATGAATATATAACGGAGCCCTGGTCGCATTATATTTAAACCATATGACCATTGTGTAAGCGAGAGTTTGGTGTTGGTTTCAAACGGTTGGGTTTTGCGCCGACACGTGTCGCGCCCACAACAAATCTTTGAACGTAGCCCCTTTTTCTTATAGCGCGCGGTCGTATGGATGACCACATGTTCCCGAGAGTTTGACGGTTAGGGGCTAGCACGCCCATAACCGTCCTACAGTTCGCACCATTTGCACGGTTGCGTTCGGTGCCGGGTTTTTACGCCTTAAATGGTGTGTGTGCTAGGTTGAATGTACAAGGGTGCAATTTGTAGATGCAGAGACAACAAGCTTGAAGATGAGACTTCAGGAAGCCTAACTTCTTCGTTTTTTGGCCAAACGAGGTGCCGAAAAAGCCCAGCCAAGGGTTTTTGGACGCTCTGAATCCATTGGAGCAGTCTGTTGGTCATTTTGAGCATTGTAAAGCATGTTTTTGAGCACTTTGAGAAAATAATACTAATGCTCCATTGGAAGCTGGACCAGGAGATGTAGCCCAAGAGAGGGGTGAACTCCTTTATCATTTTTTGTGTTATGTGTTTATGTTAATTGATTATGCTGCTGTTTATATGCATCTTAAATGAGTAAATCCTATTAATGATGTGTTGCAAAGTTGATCCATTTGCTTTTAACACATAAAATTTAACTTGCAAATATTTTCAAGATTACAAGTCTTCTTCATTTTTAGATCATTCTCGGGCACACATGAATTGTGCTATTCAGTGTAAGGAGAAAAAAATCTTTGACTGGAGTACGACCATGCTCACATTTATGAAGAGACAACTGACAAAGTGTCGGAAATGCAACAACAAAAAATTCAGTTTTGGCACTATTCTATGCTCATTCTTTTTCTTCGAGAGTGCCCAACCTTAGTCCTAGAGAGACTATGCGGGGGCATGTAGCCTCCTTCCCAACAATATGAAGATGGGAAGTGTTGCTGTCATGAAATGAGGGAGGAAGGACCATAGAGGCCTTCGATGACACATTTTTTGACTGGTGGGAACGACATATTCCAACGATAGAGGACAACCCCTATGCTGGAATCAAGTTCTCCAGGGATCCATACATGCCCATGCCTCTCGGAGAGGAGTGAGGAGAGATAGGTAACATGTTTTTTAATGTTATTTAATTTTTTAATTGTTTTCATATATATAATTTTTTATGTGTGTATTAGAGCACTGAATTTCATGTATCTGTTATGTACAGATGTGGGACCAGTGCACCCGACAGACTTTGTGAGGACTTGGAGACGTCCTCGACCAGAGGCGAGACTAGTAGCAGTCAACAGACCAACAGCCACAAGGGGACCTCTAGCCGGAGAGGATGAGAGAGTTTTGAGATGAGTAGAGCGCAACCTCACTGTGCCTACTCATACAGTACCCATGTTCGAGATCGAGGATCTCCCGCATTCAATGCAGCCTCATGTAGTGGGGGTTCCATGGACTTGGGTCGATCTCTTCCGACGTTTATCCAACACCATTTTTCATTATGGCAGGGACAATAGGCCCCAAGCTTAGATAGGCTAGACTTTATATGTGCCGAGGGAACCATTGTATATTTTTTGAGGGCGTAAGCCCAACGATGTATACCGAACCTTATTTTTGAGGTGTTCGTGGCCAACTATGTACTCGTGACACTTTTGATATATATATATATATATATATTTACATCTTGTTTTTCTTATGGATCACCATTTTACAAATGTATGTACATGTGTATGTGTTCTTCTTTTTATGTGTATGCAACATGACAATCTACTACTTGATTAGCTAGAGTATTTATCATATAATTAAATCTCCTAGGAGCATGGATATACATAATGAAATCAAAGTAACGTTCTAAGAGACGTACCCTAAGGAAACATCAGTGAAAAGTAGGATCATAAATGTGGTAAACTCCATTTAAGTGGGACACAACCAGCTGAGCATCTAAGTAGACTTGGAGGTGAGAAATTCCATGCGACAAAGCATCACGAAGCAATTATATCATTGTGATGTACTTGATGACATTGTTTGTAGTGTCACCTAGACAAATACCTATGGAAGATAGAAACTGGCCTCCAAGTATGAAAATCACCCAAGCTGCGGAAGCAAGCCTCCGAGTGTGTCGGCTAGCACCATTTGCGAACCCAAAGAACACCTCTGATTCACTGAACATCTGCCACATTAAAAAGGAAGACATAAATAACTACACGTCCATTAAAAAAACAGACAAAAAACTATATAAGAACTATACATATGTACAAAAAGTCACCCAGGTGACCAACCTAAGAGTAATAATTCTTGAGGTAGAGCCCATTTCTAGGCTCCGCCAAGCCATTTACCTCAAAGTCAACTAGATGGTAAGATCCCTTCTTCAAGACCTATTTCACAATGAATGGTCTGAACCACATGGGTTTGAACTTGCCTGCCCCCAGGGGATCTTTGTCTTGATCATAGACCAAGACAAGATCGCCTTCGAAGAAAATCCGAGGATGAACGAACCAATCGTAATAACACTTGACTCATTGCTTATGAGCCTCATTGGTCGAGGCTGCACCACAACGTTTCTCATCGAGCTGCTCGAGATATAATAGGCATTCCTCAAGTGGTGAAGTGTCCGACAGTAATTCCACTGCCAACTTTAAAGATGCGATCTGGCACTCAATAGACAATACTGCTTCCATCCCATATACGAGTTGAAAAGGTGAAAAAAATTTGGTAGTCTTCACAAACATTCGGTAGGCCCACAACACCGAGTACAACATGACAATTTGACTTGGTAGAATTGATCGTTCACTGAAGAATAGTCTTGAGGGAGTTATTCACAGCTTCAACTTGACCATTCGCTTGTGGGTAATAGGGTGAGGAATGTTCTTTCCACAACCCAAGATTTGATGTTAACTCAGTCATCATTTTTTTTTGGAAGTGACTGCCATGGTGTAACACCCTGTTTCCCCTAGTCTATAAAAATAACTATATTGGCCAAGAACTATGGCAAACTCAAAGATGTGAATGTGTGATTTGAATGGACCTTAGTATACAAGGTCTACGAATGTAAATTAACATTATGAATATATAAATATATATGTTGTCGGACTGCTGGGAGGGGGNTCACTGGCCCGGAGAACCAAGAGCGGCTCGCTGGCCCCGAAATGAATTACTTGCCAGGATGGTAGGTGAAGAGGCTCCTCATGAGTTAATGAGGGATGGGGGCGAACCACCCATCTGTGGAGGCCTCAGACCTGACCACTGTGGGGAAATTCGTGCCACACGCAACCTCGTCAGAGAAAGAAAAGTTAGGTAAAAGGTGTGGAAAAGGGGGATGCGAGGGGGGGATCAAGGAAAAGAGATCGAAAGAACTCTGGAACAAAATATAGAGTGAGTGATAGTAGAGAAGAAGGAGAGTAACCTTCATTCTCAATCGATGAAGAACAGAGACAGAAAGTCTCAAGCATCATGGTCTAGCTCAGGGGTGGCTAGTGGTAAATCCATTCAGAGTCACTGAGCCTACGGTTGGGTGGAAACGAGCACCTCTCTTAGTAATTTCATCAAACCTGGTGTTTTTCTGATAAGTGTTTTATATCTTGTGTCTTGCATTGAATATCTTGGAATATATGCTCATGGTTTGAACACTTATGAATGGTTTCTATGTAGAAATGTCTGCATGGTGTTTTGATCAGAAATGGTGGTTGCATGCTTATGTTAGAATGACCCCATTTGGTTTATATATATATATATATATATATATAAAAGTATTTGAACGAAGTCAGTTTTCAAGTCTGCTCTCGGGAGATTTGTCCCCCTTAATTTACCTCTCATGCTGACCTGGATAGATTCCCCACAGGGACACCCTTTTGGGATCGTTCCCTTACATTCTAGAGCCGGGGTAAGTTCCCTGAAAGGACTACCGCCTCGGTAAAATCCTGAATTTGCTTATTATCTATCACAGATGTTAACAACTCAGGGATTTAAGAAAACCTCTCAGTCTGGTCATAAAACATGGTGGAAAGCTGCCCAGGAACCTGATGAAGGACTTTAAGGCCTAAGTTTGAAAACCCTGCACAAGAGAGAGTGGGTCTCTTAGATCTTGGTATTTCGGTGTTTCGGCAACCAGGAAACCCAAGGGTCAATTTTTCTTGTATTCGCCAGGCGCGAAATCCTGATTAGCGAAACCCCGAAATGAGTATAGCATGAATCATGGTGATGTTTTGGCATTTTGGTACCCGGGACACATAAGGGTAAGTTCCCTTGTACTAACCAGTCCCGAAAACCCGATTAGAGAAACCCCGAAATGAGTATAGCATGATTCGTGGTGATGTTTCGGCGTTTCGGTACCCGAGACACATAAGGGTAAGTTCCCTTGTACTCACCAGTCCTGAAAACCTGATTAGCGAAACCCCAAAATGAACTAGCATGGATGAGTTGTGATGTTTCGAAGGTTCGGAGGTTCGGTACCTAGGATACCCCTCCTCTTACTAAATGCATGAGCGATATCCTTTTGAAGGATCTAAGGTGTATTACAACCGTTAAATTGGATGAAGGAACGTAGGCGTTAATGCCTCGACCCCTTTTAACCTTCGTAAGTAGCGAAGAAATCAGGACCGTCGATTTCAAGACCCATGGGAATACCTAGACCATCCAGCTGTAGAATACACATGGCGGCCGGTAAGAGTTTTGTCTTTTCGGCACCTGGGAGATAAGAGGGTAAGAACCCTTGTCCTCACGACTCCCGAAATCCCAATATGCGAAATCCCGAAATAACAACGTATGGCTAAATCCCGATATTTCGGTGTTTCGACATTCAGAATATCCAAGGGCGGGATCCCTTGTACTTGTAAGTCCCGAAACCCTGATTCACGAAAACTCGAAATGACAGCATGTGGAGGGGTTAGAATATTTTGGTGTTTTTGCACCCGGAGTACCTAAGTACGAGTTTCCTTGTACTCGCAAGTCCCGAAATCCCGATATGCAAAATCCTGAAATAAAAACGTATGGCTAAATCCTGATATTTCGGTGTTTCGGCATTCGGAATATCCAAGGGCAAGATCCCTTGTATGTGCAAATCCCGAAATCCCGACTTGCGATATCCCGAAAGATAGAGTGTGGAAAAGTTATCATATTTCAGTATCGGTTCCCGGGAAACCTAGGTGCGAGACCTCTTGTCGTTGCACATCCCGAAATCCCGATGGATGGATTCCTGAAATAATGAAGCATGTTAGGGTTTGGTGTTTCAGAGTTTCGACTCCCGAGAAACCCAGGTGCGAGACCTCTTGTCATCGCACATCCCGAAATCTCGATGGAGTAAACCCCGAAAGGTGGAGTGACATGTTTTAATCTGAGGAATTTTAGTTATGACAAACTATTGGTCCCCTTCGGATTTCGACACTTCGAGAGACAAGAGAGCAGGGGAACACAAATGCATCGTGATTTCCTGAATCGCGAAAGCCAAAAGTACCTCTCCGGTAAGGCCGGTGGTCATAATCCATTATCACATGAGTAAGGACAGGAGAGCGTAGGAATTGCATCGGGCCCCATATGAATTCGGGGAATTCTATTCCTCGGCAAAAGAAAGGAAAAAGGCTGATTTTTATTTATTTCCGTAGTAGGTGTGTTACAAATTGGTATCGGAGCATGGTTACAACACTTGGCCTGCTTGGGTTCATGAACGGGTTGCGTAGAGACTCCATTCGGAGTACTGTTAAAAGGAGTAACTTCTTATCTTGACCCCCTCAATTAAAAAGTCGAAGTTAAGAATGAAACCTCCTATTGTGTGTGTGCATGAGAAAAATATGAATTATGTACTGGTTATAAATGAATATGAACACTGACTAACAACCAACATTTTTCCTTTTGTACACAAGTGGAAGATCAACCGCGGGAAATTATCGACGTATAGAATGGTGACTCACCATGAAGTGGGGGAGGGTTCCCACAATAGAGACGAAGAGCCTGACAAAAGGAGGGCGGTAGGGACCCCTCCAGATCTAGCCGAGACTGTGAGGAGCCTCATGGTCAAATTACAAAGCTGACAATGAGAGGATGATGAAAGAACAAGAGAAGCAAACATAAATTAACACATTTTTACTGCAGAGCTTATCCGACCTACAAAGACAAATGCAGCATGAACCGGAGGTACAGAAACATGGTCATATCAGTGGCCACACTAAGAGGAGCACCTCAAAAAAGGTCCATCCTAGAGGTAAAGGACAAGCGGCGGGTGATTCCTCTGGAAAGTAAGATGGCGGTTCGGAGGGCTCTTCTAGCAGTAGAACTAGTTCTTATTCTCGAAGAAGACAGAAGAAGCGAAAGATTTCCAAGAGTCATAAATTCGAAGAATTCAGGAAGGCCAAACCACCCTCCTTCGACGGTTAAATAAAGAAGGGAGAGGAAGCAGAGGCCTGGTTGCTTGGACTAAAGAAGTATTTCAGAGTCCATGACTTCTCAGAAAATTTGAAGGCTCGAGTGGCCACCTTCAACTTGAACGGAAAGGCTTCCATTTGGTGGGAAGACCTTAAGAATGTGAAAGAGGTTCGCGAAGAGGACCTGTCTTGGGAGCAATTTGAGAAATACCTTCGGAAGAAGTATTTGTTGGAAAAATATTTTGACAAGAAGACTAAAGAGTTTTATGAACTCAAACTGGGGGAACTCACTATAGAAGAATATGTCAACAAATTCCTCGATTTGTTGAGGTATGTACCTTATATAAAAGCAGAAAAGACAAAGGTGCAACACTTCATCAGTGGACTACCTAAGGACTATCAGAACATAATTGAATTTGATGAGCCAAAGACCCTAGAAGGCACTATCCGAAAGGCAACCTATTGTCATGAACAGTTTGAACATCGAACAAAACCTCGTGAAGGATGGAAATAGAAGAATAGCTCAAGATTTCAGAAGAAGGGGATTAAATCCCCAATATTTAAGAACTATAAGAAGAACCCAAGGATGAGCTTCCCAACCCAGAGCGTACATCAACAGAACTTTCCCTCCTTGAGCAAAAATAAAACTTCTGGATCTGTACCAGCGAAGGATGATAACCCAAAGAGAGAACCTTTGAAATGTTGGGGTTGCGGAGAAGAACACCTACTGAGAGACTGTCCACACCGACAACATAATAGTCGGAGACTTTACAACATCCAGGAAGCTACCACCGCCAATGAGGTGGCCAAGAGTGTGCCACAAATTTATGCAGCCTTGGATAATAACCAAGCTGACCACCAAGCTTCAGTGGTGGAAATAGAAGGTATGATTTCCAACCATCCAGTGTCTATTTTGATTGACCCTGGTTCAAATTTGAGTTATATAGCCCCTAAGGCTGTTGATAAGTGTAAAATATGGCCACAAAAACTTACCAAGCCATGGTTGGTACAGTTAGCCACTGGAACCAAAAGAAGGGTAGCAGAGGTCATGCCAACCTGCCAATTAATGTTGGGTGAATTTCCCACCCAAGCAACCCTTAACATATTACCCCTGGGATCGTATGATCTATTGATTGGTATGGACTGGCTAGCCACCCATAAATCCAGATTGGACTGTTACCATAAAACCTTAGAATGTGTAAGTAAATAAGGGAACAGGATAACCCTTCAAGGGATCCGAAAACTTGTCTCGGTGAGACAAATATCATCTCTGCAAATGAGAAAGTATTGCCAAAAAGGATTCCCCTATATGCAATACAAGTGTTGAAAATTATTAAAGATGACAAACCAAGCCTCGAAGACCACCCTACCCTAAGAGAATATAGAGGTGGGTTTCCAGAAGAGGTATCGGGTCTACCTCAGAGAAGAGACATAGACTTCTCGATAGAACTTGCACTGGGAGCGATGCCGATGTCTAGGACACCCTACCGGATGAGCACACCTGAACTAGTAGAACCCAAATTGCAATTGAGAGAAATGATGGATAAGGGATATATCCGACCCAGTGCGTCTCCATGGGGAGCACCAGTCTTGTTTGTGAAAAATAAAGATGGTACCCTCCGACTGTGCATAGATTATAGACAACTCAATAAGGTAACCATAAAAGACAAGTACCCCTTACCCAGGATTGATGACCTGTTTGATCAATTGGGAGGTGCCTCTATCTTCTCGAAGATTGACTTGAGGTTCAGATACCATCAAGTCCGAATCAAGGGTGAAGACATCCCCAAAACTACCTTCAGGACAAGATATGGCCACTATGAGTTTGTGGTAGTGCCATTTGGGTTAACCAATGCCCCTGCCACTTTTATGTGCTTGATGAACAATGTACTCAGCAAATTCCTAGACAAATTTGTGTTGGTTTTTATTGATGATATATTAATTTAATCCAAGAATAGAAAGGAGCATGAGGAACACCTTGGGCTTGTACTTCAATTTCTAAGAGAAAATCAACTCTATGCCAAATTCATCAAGTGTGATTTCTTCCAGAAGAAAATACATTACTTGGGCCATGTCCTATCCGAAGAAGGAGTAGCAGTAGACCCTGAAAAAATTAGGTCTATCATGGAATGGCCTACCCCAAAGGATGTTTTGGATATCAGATCCTTTATGGGATTATCAGGTTACTATAGGAGATTTATAAAAGGATTCTCCAAGATTGGGTGTAAAATTACTACCCTCCAGAAGAAGGGGACAAAATTCACATGGACACAAAAATGTGAAGAAAGATTTCAAACCCTGAACCATATACTGACCCATGCACTCGTGTTGAAGATCGTCGATCCCGAAGCTGACTTCCTCATGTGTACAGATGCCTATATGGAAGGGCTCGGAGGAGTCCTTATGCAAGGAGGAAGTGTGGTCTGCTATGAATCCCGAAAATTGAATGAGCACGAAGTCAACTATGTGACCCATGATCTAGAGTTGGTTGCCATAGTGCATGCCTTGAAAATGTGGAGGCATTACCTCCTGGGAAGAAAATTTGTACATATGACAGATCACTATGGATTGCAATATCTGTTTGACCAACCGAAGCTCAATGCCAGACAAGCTAGGTGGATGGCCCTCCTTAGTGAGTTTGATTTCGAAATCAAACACATTAAAGGAAAAGAAAACAGGGTGGTGGATGCCCTTAGCAGAAGCATGAAAACAATTCACCTGGACGCGATGAGCACTTGCGAGATGGATGTCAAAAAAAGAGTCAGAAATGCACTAGAGATAGACACATTCTTCCAGACCGTGACCTCGTACCTGCAACAAGAACCTACAGGGATAAAGTATGGAGGTTACCATATGATGGAAGGAGGTCTGCTCACTTACCGAAGCAGATTGTATATCCCAGATTGTGACGAATTGAATAGGTTCATACTAGATGAACTACATAAAAGGTCCTATTCAGGTCATCCCGGATACCAGAAAATGATCACGGCCACTAGGAAACAATTCTATTGGCCTGGATTGAAGAAAGACATAGCTGAGTACCTATCCAAATGCATAGAATGCCAACAAGTAAAAGCAGAACACCGACACCTAGTAGGATTATTACAACCTCTACCAATCCCAGAATGGAAATGGGAAACCATCTCCATGGATTTCATCATCGGATTACCAACCTTGACCAAACAAAATGACACCATCATGGTAGTGGTGGATAAATTGAGAAAGTCCGCTCATTTTATCCGTCAAGTCGACTTGCAAGGCAATAGACATTGCCCAGGTATTTATGAAGGAGATATTCAAACTGCATGGTATGCCGAAAGAGATCGTGTCTAATGAGATTCGTTCAGAATGAGCTCTTCTTCTTCATGGATAAGGCACCGCAGAAGAATGCAATCTACACCTTGACGATAAAAAGTGTCATTGAGTATGAGATAGTTTCGTGCTTGATGGCAAATTCATCAATGCTCGTCACGAGAAGCAGAAGCAGGGCACTTAAAATCCTGGAGATAGACTATTATATCTCCATAATAGGGGTACGAAGATGTGATTATAAAAATATCTCCTTTGATAGCCAATTCTTCGGGCCTGATATCACTAGACTCGACCGGAAGTTCCGAAATAAGTTTGGCAAAGACCAACAACTTTTTGGATTTCGTGGAAACAAAATCCAAGTCAAATTCCTGGAGGATTACAATCCATCTACTGATATTTCCACCAATGACTCGTCGTGTCAACACATATTGGAAAGGGTTCACAACGACAATGACAGTGGTCTTGGGAAGAAAAATGTAATGAAAGAACTATTGGATAGCATGCACTACTGCCAAAGCAAGCTTCTCAACTTGGGAATAGTTGAGTTTCGGCCCCACTAGGCCTCAGATCAGGTAATAAATAACATGCTCTTCGAGCGAATCATCCTCTTGAACCAAGACCATGCCAATGGTCGACTCTGTAGAAACCAAGTACAACAAGAAATATATGTTATAATCAGGAGGCCGGAGCAGAGGGGCAGACATAAGGGCACATTTCAATGCTTCAAAAGAGAATTGAGTGGCTTCGTCCTAATAAAATGGGACTCCCTTTTTCAAGAGACACATAAACCCTTTAGTGATCTAGGCGCAAGTCGCAACAAAATGTCGAAGAAAGTTCTCTTTCCCCTGTAAGCTATGAAGTTGGGGTATTGTGCACGGGGGAGGCAATTGAACTATCACCTCAACCTTGAGAGGATCGACCATGATCCCTGTTGTCGAAACAATGAAACCTAAGAGATGACTCGATGTCACGCAAAAAATGCATTTCTTAGGATTCAAGCGAATCCGATAGTAGCGAAATCATTCAAATATTAGTCGAAGGTGTACGAGATGATCAGATCTCTTGCAAGAGTGTGATGCTAGATCATCAAGATATTCCTCGACTATATGTCTAAGGTCGTGAAAATAAAATGACATGGACCGCTGAAAAGTGGCTATAACATTCTTCAGGCCAAAAGGCATCTTACGATACAAAAATGTCCCCCAAGGAAAAATAAAAGTTGTTTTATGCTGGTCTTCGGGTTTTATTTGAATCTAGTTATATCCCGAAAAACCATCCATGAATGAAAATACCTCGCAGCCTGCACATTCATCGACAATATGATCGATGAATGGGGTGGTGAAATTTTCTTTTGAACAGACCTTGTTCAAGTCACAAAAGTCCATGCACATGTGAATCGTACCCTGTTTCTTGTTAACCAGAACGGGGTTTGACGCCCATTTTTCAACTGCACGGGGTAGATAAAACCAACTTTAAGCAGTTTCTCTACTTCAACCTTAATTGCTGCCACTTTTCGAGGATTAACCGGACGAAGATTCTGTCAGACTGGCTTGGTGTCAGGATAAGTCGTTATTTCATGTTTGATGATTCTTGGGTCTATGTCTGGCATCTCCTCGTAAGACCAGGAAAAAATGTCACAAAATTCCTTAAATAACTCTGTATAAATTTGAATCTCTTCGGGGGAGCAATCCGCTTTGATGAAAAAATTATCCACAACACCAACGGTTCTAGATATATATATGGGAATCATTTCAATGATACTTACCATATTACCCTTGGCATATACTGTGTGCATAGCCAGAGGATTAATAGTACAAGACCTATCTCCATTCACGATCATTTTTTTTTTTCCTGCCCCTATTCTCCTTAACTCTGGGTGGAAGTAAGATCTATGATGGATATCATCCTAGGGTCTGTCTGGACCATTCAATGCCTCAATAATTTCCTTGTTAGAGGGAAAGACTAGATCTAAAGGATTTGTAGTGGCAAGAGAACCTTTAGCCCAAATAGGCTCGAGAACTAGATCTAACTCCTGTGTGGGAGTCAGATCAAGGTCGATTGAAGCTTGTTGGACAATGGTGTATGCAACATCAGTTGTGGACAAGGGCATGGCCATGCTAGAATTCCCTGTCCCTTCCATAGAAGCCGATGAGGAAGGAAGAGTCCATGGATTGTGAAAGTAAGTCGTTCGAAATGATGACATTTGAAAAAATTCTGCCCTAGGCTGGTCAGGGGCAGTCGATATAAGCTTGACATCGCTAGTAGGTGGTGGGTAATCGAAAGTACCCATCAATGATGGACACAAACCAACCCCTAAGTTGACGGTGTCGAGATGAGGATTATCAATCATCATGACTGTGGATTCCCCCGATGAAGGGTTAGGATGGGAGAAATACAACTAGTCAATGGTCACAATTCGACCCTCGTGTGGAAACAACAAGAGACGAAAAACTGTAGCAACCACTGCATGCATTGCATAAGTCCAACTCCTCCTTAACAAAAGGTTGTATTCAAGAGGCACATCGACCACTTCAACTTCGACGCACATGGTCTTTCCTCCTAAATGCACGGGGAAAAAAAGAATGATTCCATGTGGCATGAACAACCAACCGTAGAACGTAGTAAATAACATAGGCGACGGAGACAAATCGGGCTGGAAAATGGCCTTCCAACACGCCAATGACATCACGCAAGTTGAGGCATCCTCGTCAACCACAGTAAAAAATATATTTTGAGTAAAATATTTCGTGGTGTAAGCCACTACTATCTGAAACACAACATGGTAAGGAAGATGAGGTTTCAAGTCGGTTGGATCAAGAACGATCGCTCCCAGGTTACCAGTCTTTGCATATCCCAAGCTGGATAACAAAGCTTTTCTTTGTGAAGGGAAACTCTGGAGGACTTCCAAATCAGACATTGCGCAAGGGGTTTGTGCCAAATCCACAAAGCAATAGTTCTGGGTAGCCCTTACGTTCGAATTATGAGAAGCTTTCTTGAACCCTTTCAGGATGTGTGTCATTGTTTCGCCCACTATCTTCTCAATATGGAGAGGAATCGGTGGGTTTGTGGCTTATTTTCCCTTTTCAACATATTCCAACATTCCGTAATCTCGGGCCCGGGTCGCTATATGAGCGTCGATTTTCAACATGTAAACATTAGCGGTCGGGTTATTACTAGTAGACGCGGGCGGTCCCTGACTACCCCCTTCCGCAATCGAGGATGTTGAAGCTTGAGCCATGTTTTCCCCATGTGGAAATGGGTTCTTCAACACAACAGGTTGTTGCTGCGCCAATAGATTCTTAGCTTCTGCAAGTCGAGGGCACAGATGAGTTGGGTGGTCCTCCGTGCAAAGGTTACACAGATACTTCAACTTCCTCTTCTCTGTTTTTCCCCCGCTAGCATTATTATTAGGATTTTTGTCCCCTTTACCCTTCTTATTTTGTTGTTTCTTCTTTCCTTCAAGATTTTGGTTGGCCTTCAGTTTCATCGAATGCACACTGTGTACGTCTGATGTTTGGGTAGGGGGAACAACTGAACCTGATGTCTGGTTGGCTGCAGTATGTTGTATCGAAAATTGTTGCAATTAATTTGACAACATATCAACAAACTTTCCTTGTGTTCATCCCACAATACCATCGGCATGGGGTCCAAACTTATTCTTGGCCTTGTTGAGGATGGACCGTGGCACATCTGACAAAATCTCATAGATCATGCCTGAATGAGAGTAGATCAGTTCAAGCTATTGCACTCTCATTATCGCCTCCTACTCTGAAAACACTCTATAAGTTGTTACGTCCTTGGAGACACAAGGCACCAAAGACTTCAAGAACCACTCCAGCAAGAAAGTTGGTGGGACCTGAACCTTAATCAAGGTCTTTCGACACTACCACTCTCGGATGTGATCGGAGATATGGTCGGCTTTAGTTTGCTCAAAGTTGGAAATAAATTCAGTGTCATCATCTTATCTCATGGGTAACTGGAAATGGTTCAAGAAGACCATCACCAAGTCATTAAAGTAAGAATACCTCGAGCGGTCAATCTCAATATACCATTTTCTAGCACCCACGATAAGAGTGCGTTGAAAAAGGTGCAACTAGACAGAGTCGTCTCGCAGTGAGTTTGACGAGCATCATAAGTGAAGGTTGTCACGCGATCACCTGGGTCTTCACCAGGCTTGCCTTCAAATTTTAGAATATCCGAGGAAACTTAGTTGGCATGGGGGGCCAACATGGATCATGACAAATTGGGTCATTGAGAAACCTTGACAAGTCTGGCAAATGCAACATTGTCAGAAATGGTAGTTTAGGTTGAGTACTATGTACAGGAAAAAGGGGTCTTGGAGTTTGACTGGCACCAGGTTTCTAGGAAAATTTGGACTGCTAGAAAGGGTTCTGGTAGAAACCGTGGCCTTGACCAGTGTACAAAAACTATGTTTGTTGGGATATCATCTACTGACTCTCGTAATTGGATGACATGGCTTGGGTAGGGATTTCTCCCTGCGTTGTGTTCCAAGGATTTTGGAAGGGGTTTCCCCCAACCGAACCGACGGGCATGGGTACTGAACCCTGCTTGGGGTTCCATTGAGCATGGAAGGGGTTTCCTCCGACCGACATCCCTTGCAAGGGAACCGATCCCTTCCAAGGATTCTAAAGCCCCTAAGAGGATAAAACTATTGTACTCACTCCCTGTGTAGGAATAGTACCTTTCACGGGGTTCTATTTCCCAAAACCAGGGTTGCCCCTAGTCAAGATGATAGCCAAAGAAAACATGTTGATCCCAAACACGTCGAACAAAGAGAATGACATAGATCTCACTAGCGTAGTGTAAGAGGAAGGTCCTAAGCTCCTTGCTCCAAACAATATTTAATTAGCATTCGACCTGATGGGTTGCTGGAAAGCACCATAGAGGGAGGGGGACGAAGGAGGTATATGACCCCCACCGTAAGGGATATCATTAAAGGGGATTGAAGTGCCCCCATTATACCCTTTCATGAAAGGGTTCAAGCTCCCTGCCCCCAGACCCATAGTCTATAAGGTGGAGTAGGTAAGGACTAAGTTCAAATCGAAGTCGAGCATCCCATATGAGAATGGAGGGCCCATCACACTCCTATGTAAACAAGGTAAAGGTCACTACTGATGACGGTATCAGACCACTACCCTAGGTAGAGGGAGCCGATACCACTGTGTTCCATACTGACGAAGGTGGGTTAGGAGGCAAAATACCCCTTGTGGTAGTAGCCGAAATGAGAGTATGAGGGATCTCGTACAAAGTAGCAACATTTGCTTCCATGGCTGCTTGTAAGACTGATTAGCGTCCAAAAGATGTCACTTCAGGAGGGACAACTTGTACTAAGATTGGCACCAAAAAGTCAGTAATCAGAGGGTTGGTTGGCCCAAGAGCTTCCGCCCCAAGGTAAAAAATAGTAGGTTCCTCTAAAGTCAAATAATCTTCTCACGGAGCAGGCTTGGGCACAGTTTCCTGTAGTCTGGTCACTTTGAACGAACCTTGTTGGTCAAGTCTTCGCCATAACAGTGGCAGAGGTTGCTCCAATGCAATTGACAGCAGGCCTTGAAGCCTTCATGACCGACATAGATATTAATATTCCACTTTGTGAAAAGATCAATTGACATAGTATGGATTAACTAGCGTTTTAACACCAAGAACACATTAGAAAATGCTTATAAGACAAATCAAGCAATCAAATATCTAGTAGGAAGAACAATTACACCATTCAACACTAGAGAAATTAACCGGTGCAAGTGAAACTCGAACACAGAAGCACCCTCCGAGTATACTCTGTGAGGCGTGACCTAACGTTTTCCCTAGGTACTGTGGTATACCCCTGCAATCACCCGTGTAAGTTCCTAGAATATGGGAAACTAAGTTTCCAGCTCGCAATTAGTCACCAGGCAGGTATAGTCGACAGTTGGGTGGATCGCAATGAGTAGGATAAAAAGTATGAAACCTATCGAGGGTATTGAAAGAAATTGTTTCGGAAGACAACAAAGGATCACAAATGGATTCAAGGTCCATGAAGCTCCGTAGGCAAATGCAGTCGGTAGTAATCCCACGACAGATCCTCAATATCCATTCCCCACTACATTTAGTCTGAATTTGGAGGGGTTATCTTCCCTGCCTTTCCTCACGCGACTTCGCGTTTATCCCCTATGTTAGAGGGGGGTCCCTGGTAAATTTTACAACACTGGACTTAAACACTTCCTAACCCTGACTCCAATGTTTGTTTAGCGGCCTTGAAGAGTTTCCTTTCCAACCTAATTCAAGGCCCTAACCCTAAACTAGTTGGTTGACCCTACAAACATAAAAATTCTAGTTTATTTTAGATTATGTGTTCTTTTTAATGGCTTGATTTACTCATGGGATATGGCAGTGAAACTAGTGATGTTATAAGAGACTAAAAAGAGGAAAAAAATACGAAACTTGAAAGCAAAATTACTTCTAATCCAAAAGCAAAGTTTTACAACTAACTCTTTGTAACCAACTTTTCTTTACCTAACTTTTTAAAGATCTTGTAAAGAAAACCTAAAACATAATTTCGCGTAACTATAAGCTACTTATGCTTCAATAAATCAATAAAGAACTTAAAAAACAGACGCTTTTTCCTTTTTAGCAAATAACCAACTCCAACTACTTTACCAAACTGAAAAGTTTTTTTTTTTTTTTGAAATTGCCTTAAAGAAAAAAACTAAAATAATTTTTTTTTCTTTTTCCAAAGAAAGTAAAAGGGGTAAAAAGAAGACTAAAATAAGACTGAAACAAATCTTTAGCCCACTGCGGATCTGTTGGTAGGCAATTCATTTTTTTTATTACCCTAAAAAGCTGCCTACACCTAATTGTCTTCTAAACGACAAATCATCGTCGCATTTTTCAACTAGACATTTGTTTCATTTCTTGCGACAATTGCAATTTGATTTCGATTCAGTTTTCACAACTGAAAGTGTGAAAACTCCTCCATTGTTGTTTGGACTGTCGTAGTCTTTTATTTATTTTCTGAAAGACACTTTACCATTAGTTTATTGTATGACTACGAATGACTTTCAAACTATATCCATTCACTTCGATTGCGCAACTTGATTTCTTTGGTAAAATATTGAAAATGTTAAGTTATGAGTTATGTTTGATTTCATAAGGGTCATGATTGATTTTGGTTTTATATATACGATATGATTCTTATTGTTTTGAGCTCTTAACTTATCGTTTTCATATGGTCATTGGTTGCAATGTTTTTACACTTTGATTATGCTAAAAAATGAATGGGTCATATATCAATTTGGTTTCATATTGGAGTGACAATGTTTTACACTTGTCACGTTGATAAAACCTTTGGATGTCATGTTGGATCGAACTATACACTTGGTGCATGAATTTAACATATGGTATTTGTGTTATGTTTGATCGATGGCACGTTGATGTGGGTTGGCCGATTAATATGTTTCAAACGTCATGATGACTGATGGGAAAGCACTGTACCCAGCCATTAAGGCACTGCATGGCGCTGGTAATCCCACCACCTTCGCACACATTACATTGATTCACACCCCCTTTGAGCGCCTACAACTGTTAAGCCCTATCGTTTTTACTCCTGCGTGTTGTATGGTTTAAACCAAACCCTATCATGAACAAAATACATGGCTCCTGTCATAAGAGCCGAGCCCAACGGGTGACAAGCGTTGCTGATGTTTGATGGCGCTTATAGCGACCTGGAAAAGTTTGGGTGGCTCCCGTTTATAAAGAAATTCGATGGGTACAATCCTATCGTGGCTCGACAATTTGCATTATCATTCGATGGCTGCCGAGCCAAAGTTGGAGATGTTCAACTTGAAATTAATGAACAGTTTCTTAGCTTGGCAACTAACCTGACTGTTACGGGAGAAAAGTGGTCCAAAAGTTGCAAGGTAGATGATGTCCCGTGGACATTGTTATTCCAGTCTCGAACGGTGAACTCCTGCGACAAAGGCTTGCCAACAAAAATGTTGAAACCACGCTGGTATGATCTCCTAATGATAATCAAACAATTCATTACTTGTGAGTGTAGGTACAGGTTCATTTTCTTGTTTCACCTTCGTCTATTGATGGTTTTTATGGGTTTCGAACTTAGTATGCCCCACTACCTGCATAGAAGTTTGTTCAAGATGGCTAAAAGGTACAAGCGTAGCCAGGCCGATACTAGCCTGTTCCATTTGGGGTTGATTAAAATGATTATGATTTACGAGTTAGGGTTACGTCGTGATTGTTGGGCTGATTTTCTCAGTCGTAATGGCTTCGAAGAATCAAACCCTCCACTGGTTGATAAACCTATGGTGGCCGAAAACCAACCTATTCCCCCTGTGCCTTATAGCGTTTTTCTACCCAAACCTCTACCCGACCCACCTACGAATTTGTCTATGGCTGTGACTAAACAGGTTGAAATTGATAAGCCCGCAACTAAAAAGACTAAAGCTAAGACTGGTGCTAATTCTAAAGGCAAGAAAAATGCTAGGTTAATATCTCGCATGGCGAGAAATAAGCCTAAACCCCCTGCCAAATCAGAACCTATCGTGGTCAGCAAAGACTCTGATTCAGAAATTGATCGTTTTCTCGCCGATGAGTATCCTTACTCGGAAGGCTTGTGTGACAAACCTCCTCACGAATTTGACAAGAATTTGCCACCCTGTCTGCGGGATGATCCTATTTTTCCTGGTATTAAATTACCTCAAGGAACCCTCGGTGAATCATTGAAGCCCCCTTCTGTTCAACCTACTGTTCCACCTTGAAATCAGTGTGGATTGTGGTTGGAGAGGTACTACTTGGATGTGCCGATGTTGCAATCTAGAATCCATGATTTGGAAAACCAAGTGGAAAATCTCACTGGTCATAACGCGAAGGTGGAACCCTCTGATAAGAAGCAACGAACAACTGGTTCAATTCTGTTCAAGAATGTCGAGTCAGCCACGACAATCGTCAATTCCAAATTGGCATAGCCTCAACAATCTTGCTGGTATAACTTTCACCCATTTATATGGCATGATCATAAATTTTGTGTACATTGTTGACCCGCTCTGTCATGCATTTGTTGTATATAAGTTTTGATTACTAATTTTTGGATTGGTTTTGATTAGATTTAATTTGATAGATCATGATTTGATTTGAATACTCTGTTATTAAGGATTGTTGATATCTTTTCTATTTTTGGAACACAGTCAATATCTCTGTTCGATTTGGTTATATCCTGTGCGATATAATGGGCAAATTGGTTAGTTGTTGTGATTGTATATTCTATGCTTGGACCAATTCGTATATCATTTGTTACATAATCAAATTTCGAATGGATATGAATAGTGGCTGTTACGATTTGAACTGCATTTGATTGTAACGAATATATCGTTTGATTTCGATTTGAGGAATGAAATTGATCGTATCCAGTCGTACGATTTGTGTCTATAATTAAACTCAATCATATTCATTTTAGTTATTTTCCCAGTTTATATTATGGATTCTGTTGACTCTGTCAAGACCCTGTCGGTTGACTGTGTGGTGATCAATAACGAAATGCATTTGATTGTTACTCGTTCAGTCTAATTCCATTCTAAAACGTTTTACCTATCTTTGCATTTATTTGAACGATATCGATCTATTGCTATGACTATAATGAGTTAACGATGGTTATGATCAGTGTTTTTGTCATGTCTGTTCATCATGCGATACTCAACAACCATATTCTATAACAAATTTTAATGGATATGTTCCGTAATTGCAACAACCTGTTCATTTTGACAATTGAATAAAACGATATGAATTTCACACATCTGTAACCAATCGATTGTGACAAGGATTGATTATTATCATATCTGTTTTGTATTAAATCATACGGTTAGTTTGTAATTGCATTTGGATACGAAACAATATGATTGTTATTTGTCCGGATCTTGTGATAACTAAAAAACAGAGCATTCTTACCCTGTCCCGATTGTATTCTTTTTCAATTTGAATGATGAATTTGCTTGAACTATTAGAAATTCGTTTTGATGAGGAAAATTAAATTAAATTGGATTTGATTTCTTTTAAGATTTTATTTGATTGATATCTAGTCCTGTTTACTATTTTGGACTAGCTACAGAATCAGATGATTCTGTAGCTAAGTCTGTGGAGTTAATTTTTTATTGTTTTCTTAATAAAAT
>SNQJ01S0044403.1:44014-54389 GCA_010110895.2 Picea sitchensis | reverse complement strand
AAGATCTTAAGAAATTACGGGCTAACATTTCTATTTATGAGTTGTTGAAATTTCCATTTTTGTTACAAAAAATGTTGCAAAATATTTCAGACAATGGCAAGAATGGTAATTCAAACGGTAATAAGGTTGTGCAAAGCAAAGTTACGCAGAAGACTTCCCCTAAAAACAATCCCGATCCTCAAGATAAAGGAAGCCTTCCTATAACTCCTGTAAATAATGTAAATAGTGTAAATAATTCAGATAAAGTAGTCTCAGAGAATGCGAGTAAGAAACCTCAAGCTACAACTCTAAGTACTCGCAAGAATGTACCTCATTTTCTTTTAAATTTCGAAATCTTCAACAAAAATGTGCATAACTGTATGGTTGACTCAGGAGCATCATCAAATGTGATGCCTTGGTCAGTTTGCCAAAAGATTAACGCCGAAGTTGAACCATATTCTTTGAAAATCATACAACTTGATCGAACAGATGTTAAAGTTATGGGCGAGCTAAAAAATGTATTGATTATATTATCGTCTAACCCTAAGGTTCATCAAATTATTGATATAATTGTGGTGGATATCCCAGAAGTGTATGGTAGATATAATTGTGGTGGATATCCCAGAAGTGTATGGTATGTTTTGAGAAGGGACAGTTTACAGCTGCATGGCTACTTCGCAACGGACTGGTCTCATTTATGGCTTCCAGAAAATGGTAAGCCCAACAAGATCAGAGTGAATCGTGAGCGTTACCTCAAGTTCACGGTGTCAGACTTGAATGACCCTAACGAACCATATACATCTCCGGTTGATTCATCTGAAGTCCAAGGGATGGACATTCTCGAAATTTCATGGCTGAAATTTCCCCTATCAACAATCCAGAACAACAATCTGAGATCTTAGCATGTACGCAACCAACACCTTCTATCCAACAATCTGGTGGAGCCTGATAAAAACAAAAATTTGGTCTTTATATTTGGTGAACGGGTCTAAAGAAGGGAGCTAAAGCAGTGCATCATTATCGATCCGGGCTGGTAATAAAAAACATTGTCTTGTAGGATAGAATTTGAATGTACCAACAAATATTGCAGAATATGAGGCTTTATTGCTGGGTCTCAGAAAAGCCTTAGATGCACATTCAGAATCTAGTTGTATTCGGTGACTTTGAGATAGTGGTTAGATAGGTGAGAAATTCTATACATTGTCTTACCCCGCATCTCAAATGTTATCAGTCTGAGGTATGGAGTTTAATGAACAATTTTTTTGCTTTTAATATAAATTCCATCCCTAGATCAAATAATACTGAAGCAGATCTACTAGCTAATGTTGCTTCTAAACTTTCCGCAGAAGGCTTATCCTCAAACGCATTCTCCGTGGAGCTATTGTTTCTACCATCTGTTCCAGACAATATCAACGAACTTGAGAGTATTTGACGATGATCACCAGATCATTAACTTTCTACATGGAATAAACCTTCCAAGACGCCAGGATAGATGAACAAACGCATGACGACAATTTGCATGACTTTACGTAATATCTAATCCGAAATCTCCTGAAGCTCTATCAGACATGGTAAATTCCTTTCCCAAATCTGTTAAGAAATCAGAAAATTTTATGATTTTGAAGATAAATTTAAAAAAACGGTCAATTGTAAAAAAAACCAACAGTTCCTCATTGTTCCATGAAAAGCTTCAATTTAGGAACTAGTGAAAACCCTCAGTGTATCAACTTAGGCTTGGGGTGTTCTAGGCAAGAAAAGGCTGCTTTTGTTAAATTATTTAAAGAATTCAAGATGTTCTTGCTTTGACTTACGAAGATCTTAAAACAGTCGATCCTAATATTATACAACATGTCATCCCAATGAAGCCCCAAACCTGTTCTTCCAACAGAAGCTGAGGAAATGCATCCTAAGCCAGGAACCGACCGTACAAAAAGAATTGAATAAACTCCTAAGTGCTAAAATAATTTCCTGTTAGACACACCCAATGGGTATCCAACCCCGTCCCAGTACGGAAGAAAATGGGGAGATTTGACTTTGTGTCGATTTTCGAACCTCAACAAAGCGTCTGATAAAGATAATTATCCTGTCCCTCCATGGAACAGATAATATTCCAACAAGTATCTGGTTCCGAGAGGCTATCTTTACTAGATGGTTTTTCATGATACAACCAAGTCTTGATGTCTCCGCCAGACCAGTTGAAAACTACCTTCCGTACCCCGTGGGCACTTACGCCTATCGTAAAATGTGCTCCTTTTGATTGATTAATGCCGGTGCTACTTTTAAGAGAGCAATGGATATTTCTTTCGAGGTTTGATCAATCACTCCGTGGTAGTCTACCCAGATGATGTGGACAGTTTATTCTAAAAACAAAGACGATCATCTAGCTCACTTACGAGCCGTTCTGCTACGATGTCGTAAATTCAGCATCTCTTTGAACCCCAAGAAATCCATCTTTTGCAGTGGAACAGGGTAAACTACTAGGATTCATTGTGTCTAGCGATGGAATGATTATTGACCCCGAGGACCCAAGTCATCGCTAAACTTCCCCACCTTCCTCCAAAAAATCCATGCAGTCCTTTCTAGGCCAGATCAATTTCGTGAGAAGATTCGTCCCCAGTTTCTCTGAAATGGTCAGACCTTTCCAGAACCTGATAAAGAAGGACACCCACATCACTGGGGACCCACCTGAAACCAAGCTTTTAACGATATAAAGAAGGCTATAATCGATGCTCCATCTCTCACGAGCCCTGATTTCTCTAAAGATTCTTTACACTCCCCACTTTGCCTCTGATCGTTCCTACGCCGCAGTTCTAACTCAGAATAATGTCGAGAACAATGAAGTACCCATCGCCTTTGGCGAGCTCTGCTTTCAAGGTGCTGAACTTAACTACCCAGCAGTTGGTCGGCAAGCTTACACGCTGCCCTCAAGGCAAAGTTAAGCATTTCCGGTCTTATCTTTGAAGTCAAGAACGCGTCATTGTCCCCTACCCCGCCGTCAGGAACTTGTTAGTGCAAAAGAGTTAGGAGAGAAAAGAGCCACTGGGTCACCTCCTGCAGGAGAAGGACTTAGATATCACCCCAACAGAGATCGTGAGAGGCTGCTGGTTGTGTGTTGGTAGTTGATTCAGAAACTGAAATAACAAGAAGTTAGTAACACGTCAAACCTAGAACACCATGATCAGAGTTTGACGGTTGTACACAAAACCCCGTGAGTCCTTGGTACGACGATATTAGACATCATCTTCAACATGGATCAGCACCCCGTCACCTTGACTTCGCCAAAAGAAGAGAGGTTTGAGACTAAAGTCTACCTCCTTTCATCTAGTCAATGGTATATTGTTTCGTCAAAATTTCTTATGGCGTACTGATGTGTTGTCTTGAAAAAAAGATGAAGCAGAGAAAGTATTGTTTGAGTTGCATGCAGGAGAAGCTATGGTCACTTCGGTGGCGATAACACTGCACATAAAGTCCTAAGATCTGGTTATTACTACAACACTTTTAGAGACGCCCATGCCCTGTGCCGTAAATGTATCATTTGTCAAAAAGCATCAGGGTTATTGCAAACCAGCCTTCCTTTGCAGCCCGTTACAGTCGATCTCCTTTCCAGCAATACCGGGGTCTTGATATCATTGGTCCCATTAACCCTCCATCCTCACAACAACACAAGTATATTGTGACAACCACTGGATTACTTTACTCGGTGGTCCGAAGCCGCCGCGCTAAGAACCGTTAACACAAGTCAGGTGATCGCTTTTCTTTAACTCGAATACCATCACCCGTTTTGGCATACCTGATTGTCTAGTTTCTAATAACGCTTCATACTTTTCATCTCTTCAGATGAGTGAGTTTGCCTTAGAAAAAAGGAATAAAGCTTAAGCATTCTGCTAGTTACTACCTAGGGTAACGGCTGAAGCAGAATCAACCAACAAGAACTTGATCAATATTATCAAGGGAACCGTGGCTGAAAATCACAAAACTGGCAATAACGATCAGCCAATGCACTGTATCATTGTGGTAACACCCAAAGTCATAGGTAATTTCCATTTTTTTCTGCTTATGGTAGAGAAGCTATTTTGTTACCTCATATCTCTTCTCTTCCTTCGCTCCACCTCAATTGTCACAAAAGGTCTAAGAAGAAGAATGTCCCCTTTAGAACTGTGACAACGCCTCGATGAAGAAGAAGTAAGGAACCAAGCCAAGCGTGTAAACTATATCAACATCAACAAATGATTAAAAAACTGGTTTGATTCTCTAATTCTGGGCTCGATAGAAATTCCTGAACATACATCTCGCCTTAAAGTGGGACAAACCACACAATGGCTAAAAAGGGTGAACACACCATGTTTCAAAATTTGTGGTTTGGGCCATTTTTGATTGCCGAAAAGTTGGGTCCTAGTTCCTTTCGGGATTTCAAAAAATCTTGAAGGACACCTTGACACCTATCCGGTGAATGGGCAAGCCTTGAAAAGATATTTTGCCTAATTTTGGATTTGTATATTATGTAAATATTTCCTTTGTTTTAATTTTGCCTGCTTTCGATTTTGATTTGATTGATCGCTTTTAAGCGTGTTTTGAAACATATGCATGATTATGAATTGAGCCATTCGTACAAAGACTACAAGAAAGTCTCTTCACTGAAATAACTTCAAAAGTTGTACGAACATTAGTGATATATTTGAAAATGATGTTGGAAAAATTTGTTTGAAAGAAGTCAACTAAATCTCGATCTCTGAGTGAAGTTTGTCGTGGATTATTCCTTATCTTTTACTACTGGCCCCTTTCCTCAGAAGGAAATGACTCAAAAAGGGTGTCTCCGCCAGCAAGCGCTAAATAAACATTTCGGAGTCGAAAAGCGACATCTAAAAATAAATAAAATTCTCAAGGAGGTCTAAAAATATGAAAAAAAATCAAGATTTTTCAACACACCGCTCAACCATGTATAAAAGAAAAACAAAAATAAAATGTAAATAAGAGTCATGGAAGCGTTTGTAAACCCGCCGAGATACCGAACAAGTCTGCTGGCACTGGGTAAATGCAAGTATTGGTGCCAGACAACTTGCCTGGTAATTTAAACAGTTCGGGCCAAGTACCGGGGTTAAATGTCAAAATGAAAAATCTAAAAAGAAAAAGAACTTCTTTTAAAAGTCCTTTACTCTAATCTAGAACTTCTTGACAGATAAAGACGTCCGAGTGGGTAAAATGGAAACCCTGGTTGGTAGTTATGGATTACCGCTGTCATGCCAACATTATGGAAGATTTTATCATAAAATCATGACTTGCTGATCTTTAGGATCAAGTATTATTTGCATCTTTAAACATAGCCGAATAGATGGTAAAAGTTGATGCTGGTACCGCATTTTCCGTTGTTGTTTTTGGAGTGGAAATTTTTCTTTACCGTCCCGGACCAATTCATTTCTTTGATTGTAGATAAGCACTTCCTAACGACAAATCATCACGCATTTTTCAACTAGACATTTGTTTCATTTCATGCGACAATTGCAATTTGATTTCGATTCGCCAATAAGTGAAGTATCAAAACTCCATTGTTGTTTGGACTGTCGTAGTCTTTTATTTATTTTATGAAAGACACTTTACCATTAGTTTATCACATGGACTAATGACTTCAAACTATATCCATTCACTTTGATTACGCAACTTGATTTCTTTGGTAAAAATATTGAAAAATGTTATTATGAGTTATGTTTGATTTCATAAGGGTCATGATTGATTTTGGTTATATATATATGATATGATTCTTATTGTTTTGAGCTCTTAACTTATCGCTTTATATGGTCATTGGTTGCATTGTTTTTACACTTTGATTATGCTAAAAAACGAATGGGTCATATATCAATTTGGTTTCATATTGGAGTGGCAATGTTTTACACTTGTCACATTGATAAAACCTTTGGATTTCATGTTGGATCGAACTATACACTTGGTGCATGAATTTAACATATGGTATTTGTGTTATGTTTGATCGATGGCACGCTGATGTGGTTATACATTAATATGTTTCAAAACGCCATGATGACCGGGATGGGTGCTAATCGCATCTAGCTATTATGCATTGCATGGCGCCGGGTGTAATCCCACCACCTTCAAGACGACATTGCTACATTGATTCACAATTCCCTTTGAGCCTAACCGTTAAGCCCTATCGCTTTTACCTTATGCGTTGTATGTTTTAAACCAAACCCTATCATGAATAGAATCCATGGCTCCTATCGTAAGAGTTTGTTTCTCCTCAACGGGTGCCAAGCATTGCGGATGTTTGATGGCGCTTATAGTGATTTGGAAAAGTTTGGGTGGCTCCCGCTTATAAAGAAGTTCGATGGGTACAACCCTATCGTGGCTCGACAACCATCAAATGACAAAGCAAACTGCCGAGCCAAAGTTGGAGATGTTCAAATTGAAATTAATGAACAGTTTAGCTTGGCAACTAACCCCACTGCTACTTGACAAAAGTGGTCCAAAGTTGTAAGGTAGATGATGTCCCGCGGACATTGTTATTCCAGCCTCGAACGGTGAACTCCTGCGACAGCATTTGCCTGCGAAAATGTTGAAACCACGCTGGTATGATCTCCAATGATAATCAAACAATTCATTACTTCACAGATGCAGTAATGTTCATTTTCTATTTCACCTTCGCCATTATTTATTTCCAACTTAGTATGCCCCACTACTTGCATATGGAAGTTTGTTCAAGATGGCTAAAAGGTACAGCTGCAGTCAGTCGGCCACTCTCTTCCATTTGGGGTTGATTAAAATGGCATTATGGTTTTACGTAGTTAGGGTTACGTCAGTGATTGTTGGGTTGATTTGTCACTATACGGTTTCTCAAGAATCGAACCTCCAATCGGTTGATAAACCTATGGTAATTTAAACCAAATTTCTATTCCCTCGTGTGGCCTTATAGCCGCTTCTTTGCTACCCAAACCTCTACCCCACCCACCTACAAATTTGTCTAAGGGTCATGTGACTAAACAGATTGAAATTGATAAGCCCGCAACCAAAAGGACTAAAGCTAAAACTTGTGCTAATTCTAAAGGAAAGAAAAATGTTAGGTTAATATCTCGCATGGCGAAAAATAAGCATAAACCCCCTGCCAAATATGAACCTATTGTGGTCAACGAAGACTCTAATTCAGAAATTGAACGTTTTCTAGCAAATGAGTATCCTTACTCAGAAAGGCTATGTGACAAACCTACATATGACTTTCTCAAGAATTTACCACCTTGTCTAAGGGATAATCCTAAGTTTACTGGCATTAAATTAACACAAGGAACCCTGAACGAAGCCCTCTCAAGCTCAACCTACCGTTTCACCTTACATCAAGGTGGGATTGTGGTTGAGAGGTACTACTTGATGCGCCGATGTTGCAATCTAGAATCTATGATTTGGAAACCAAGTGGCAAAGCTCACTGGTCATAACACGAAGGTGGAACCCTCTGATAAGCAGCTGCTAAACGTAATCACCGGTTCAATTGCTCAAGAATGTCGAGTCAGCCATGGCAATTGTCAATTCGGAATATGTATAGCCTCAGCAACCTCGCTGGTTTAACTTTCACCCATTTATATGGTATGATCATAAATTCTGTGTACATTGTTTAATTCAAATTGGCCATGCATTTGTTGAATATAAGTTTTGATTACTTCTACTTTTGGATTGTTTTTGATTAGATTTAATTTGATAGATCATGATTTGATTTGAATAATCTGCTATTAAGGGATTGTTGATATTCTATTTTGGAACACAACACATCTCTCTGCTCGATTTGGTTATATCCTGTACGATATAATGGGCAAATTGCTAGTTGTTGTGATTGTATATTCTATGCTTGGACCACTCTCAGATATCATTTGTTACATAATCACCTCGAATTGATATGAATAGTGGTCAAGCATGATTTGAACCGTGATTTGATTGTAAATCTAATATATCGCTTTTGATTGGGATTTGAGGAATGAAATTGATTGTATCCAATCTTACGATTCGTGTCTATAATTAAACTCAGCCAAATTCATTTCGGTTATTTTCCTGGTTTATATTATGGATTATGACTTTGTCAAGACCTGGCCGGTTGACCGTGGTGGTGATCAATAATGAAATGCATTTGATTGTTACTCACTCAGTCTGATTCCATTCTAAAACGACTTACCTATCTTTGCGTTTATTTGAACGATACCATTGTTAAGTGACTATAATGAGTTAACGCATGGTTAT
Source organism: Picea sitchensis (assembly GCA_010110895.2). Classification (NCBI taxonomy): domain Eukaryota; kingdom Viridiplantae; phylum Streptophyta; class Pinopsida; order Pinales; family Pinaceae; genus Picea; species Picea sitchensis. The sequence goes on along the minus strand of SNQJ01S0044403.1, from coordinate 46,183 downwards.
GATCGTTGTTTTTGTCATGTATGTTCATCATGTGATACTCAACAACCGTATTCTATAACAGATTTTAATGGATATGTTCCGTAAATTGCAAATACCTGCTCATTTTGACAATTGAATAAACGATATGAATTTCACACAGCTGTAATCAATCTATTGTGATAAGGATTGATTATTATCATATATGTTTTGGATTAAATCATACGGTTATCTTGTAATTGCATTTGGATATGAAACAATATGATTATTATTTGTCCCGATCTTGTGATAACTAAAAAAACAGAGCATTCCTACCCGGCCCGATTGTATTCTTTCTCAATTTGAATGATGAATTTTCTTGAACTATTAGAAATTCATTTTGGATGAGGAAAGAAAATTAAATTGGATTTGATTTCTTTTAAAGATTTTATTTGATTGATATCTAGTCCCGTTAGCTATTTTTGACTAGCTAGCTTAATCAGGATGATCAGAAGCTAAGTCCTATGGAGTCATAATTTTATTGTTTTCTTAATAAAATATCCTCTAATTTGGATTCCTTGTGTTCTATTGCAGCAAATTTTGAATTGGCATGATATCATGAGTGTGCTAGGGATGTTCCACAGCATTCTAATTTACATTTCCTTCATTTTCTTAGTTTAGGGATTTTGGGATTATTCCCTGTGACATGTAAACAATGTGCTATTATTCACAAGGATGTTTTGCCTCAGGAGAAACCTATATATACTTAGGATTTTTGTAATAATCATCATCCCCATTCATGGGAGAACAAGGATATAGAATTCGGATTCAAAGAATCGAGCAAAATTGATGTGTTGTTATAGCTTTGCTTTTCAATATATCAACATTTGTGTTTCAAGTTTTGTATATCACTTGTTTATGGTTTAGTATTACTTCTTTTGCTATCTAAATCAAATTCAAAATGATATAATTCACATCGTTAATATCTTGTTTCTCCAAATAGATAAAAGACATAACAATTGTTGATTCATTTTGTGAATGATACTTTGTCTCTTCATAGATTGAATTGTTACATATAAGTTTTCTCGTGATAATAGGTTTCCCCTTTTGCAGAGATTTATCATCGTAAGATTGTTATGATTTTCTTTAATGTCTTGTTTGTCCTGTAATTTTATTTGAAGAGCACAGCTACTTTTTGTTTATGAGAAGCTTTTGGATTAATTGGTGTGAGTTTCCCTTCTCCAATCATCTTAGAAGTCATCTCGTACAGGGCAAACTTGGAGCATTTATAGTTTAATTAGTTAGATGTTTATCGCTTTGATTAAGTAGTTTAATATAGATAATAGTTTAATTAGATTTATATTAGATTGTTTTAATTTCAGTTAATTTTTATTTCTTTTCATAAAATATAAAAAATCAAAAGAGATCATTGGCTGTCTTAGGGCGTAGAATATACATGAGTTTCATGTTTTAATCAAATCAGAGGGTTGGTCCATATAGTGTACATTTGTGAATAAGGAATATTATAGCCATACTAGGTAGTTGATTTGAGTTATTATAATAGTAATTAGTGGATCGTTAGAATAGTTTATGTTTAGTATATTAGTTCCTTTTCTTTGTTTTATTAGTTTCTAGTTTCCTCTATTTTAGTTAGTTTCTTGTAGTTAGTTAGAGTTTGTTTTATTTTATTCACCTCTAGTTAGATTTCTTAGCTCAGATCATTTCTCTCTGGTTTTCATAGGAGACCTTAGAGCGGCCAACGGAGCCATTAAACTCGTCAGGGTGGTCCATTCCAGACGGCTTGGGTTATTTAGACAACCTCGGACCAGTTCCACTCTCCTAGTTGACAGACGGTCAATTTCGCCCGTCAACAAGATCATAGGGAATCACTCAAGAAACCAAGAAGTCAGATCTACAATTCAAAAGCTTGCTTGAAACCCTTTTAAAAGTAAACATAAGAAACTCAAAAGACAAGTAAAATGAACTCTAACCCAAGATATGGCTATAAAACAGAGACTCTGGACTGATCCAAGAAAACCCTAAGAAGTGTGAACTTCAATCAGGAAAGAGGCAAACTCCCTCTTTTTCAAAAATTTTCTTGAAACAAAGACACGGGTTGTTGCATCAACAACCTGCATATGTATTGTTGGTTATGTGTTATATTCTGTGCATGAGTAGTAGCGTATGTGTTGCACCGTGTGCGTAGGGGGGTTT